>JAPYYR010003039.1:0-12371 GCA_030523065.1 Aphidius colemani | reverse complement strand
AATATTTTAATAAATGTAAAATTATTTAAAAATTATTCCAACATGTAAATAAAAAATTGAAAAAGTTTTTCAATTAATAGTTTTTTTTTTTTTTTTTTTCAATTTTAAAAGGGTGGTTTATTGTAGTTTTAATTTTTCGTTATGGTAGAATAAAAGAGAATGATAAATTGTGATTCAATAGCCTCTCAATTAAAATGAGACTTTAATTGGAATTTTGCACAATGCTGATGTTCTCATTACCATTGAGCTTGTGAATTTTTATTCATTTTGCATATCGATTTTAATTTGTGGCTATATTATTAATTGAATCACAAATACACAATTAAAATTATTCATTATAATTTACTTTATTCCATTGAATATTGCCAAAATTAAATATTACATTTTCGCTATTACATTTTTTTTTTTTTTTATTTTAATTTTCATTTCTTTTATTTACATGAAAAATTTTCATGTAGATAAAAAACTACTTTTTTAATTGACCTAATTTTTTGGCTTTAATATCCAAAAAAAAAAAAAAAAATTTCTTAATAAAGTACCAACGAATAAAATAATTTTTTTATGGATGTAATTTTTTTTGTTAAATAAAATTACATTACCTAAATTAATTAAAGTTTAAAAAGTTAAATTTTTAGGATTTTTTTTTTCAATAGAAATAATTATTTTACAAAATATATCATATAAAAATTGTAATTTATTATTTTTAAATTGCTAAGCTAATTTTATATCACATAGCATATTTAAGAGCATATTTTTGTACGTGTTTTTTTTTTTTTCATTATTATATTGATTTGCGTGTCATTAGATGTAGAAATTTCCATTCGCTTCAGGAAACTTTAAGTAAATGAAAAAAAAAAATTGCGAATGAATCGAAAAGCTCTCTTGTTGTTAGGTTCTCAAGTGAAATGTACTTATAAAGAATACATATATATGAAAATAATAAAAATAAAAAAAATCTACTTGAAAATTTTGAGACTCAGACACACATTTTTACTCAGATGAATTCTCAAGTGATATTGTCTCTTCTCTTTTAAATTTCCATTGAAAATATATAAACACTTTTTTATTTTACTATTATTATTTTTTTATTCAACCCCATTTTTAAATTAACGAGCATTCCCCTACGTACACGTAAATTATTCGGAAAAAAATAATAAAAATATTTATAAAAATGATAAAAAATGAAAGATAAAAATTTTTGAATATTTAAATTCAATTTTTAAACAAAGAAATAATTTAATATTCCATTTTGTATTTGTTTTTTAATTCATTAGTAAGCAGAAATATCAATAAACCAAATGGAAATATTTTATTCACGATAATACATCAATACCAATTATTTCCATTTTAAATAAATAAAGCAACTTTAGTAATTTTATTAAAAATAGATAAATTAAATTATTACAAATTTGATTTATATCTGCGTGGTTTTATATTTGCGTTAAATTAATTTTATCAATCTCAGTCAATTGGTTCATGACCACGGTTAATTAAATAGGACAATTACATTGGCTTAATTACTGACAAATTGCCTATCAAATTTTCCCTACGTTAATTTAAATTTTAGTCAAATAATTTACAAGCAAATTAGTTTAGTCCATGCTCTCTATGTACAATTAAATTTTAACAAATTAAAATTCTACTTGATAATTACATAAATAAAATATTTTCTAGTATGATTAAATTTTTGATTAAACAAAATAATTGTTAATTATAAAATTATATTTTTTTTTATTATATAAATCAATAATTTAATCTGATAAATAATTTATTTATTTGTTTAAAATATTTTATTTATATTCTAAAAATATTTTTTTCAAGTTAACAATTGTACAGTTTAATGTAACAATAAAATAAGACTTATCTCAGGAAATAAAAGCCCTTGGTATTTTTTTTACTTCCTATAATCCAACTGTATTTCTTCTTTTCAAAATTGAATTTTATTCTATCTCTGATACGATTATTTTCTTCACCGTTTTATATATAGATTCTTATATTTTATTTAATTTTATCACTTGGTTATTTATTTTTCAAGATATCTCTTATCACTTTTCTTCTTGATTGCATTTTACTTTTACACTTAATTGAGTTTTATTCATCGATATTTTATTCATCCACCATTTGACCTAAATGATTTATCTCATTCATATTACACCACTAAGCCATTGTACATGACACAATATGATAGTAATTAATTTTTTTTTCACTTTAATAACAATAATAATTATCAGAACTTAAGGGCAGTAGATTGTAAATATATTATTTTATTTTTAACAAAAAAATAACACACTCTAGCGATTGCCGGATAAATTTAAAAATCATTAAAACCTTAGCCTGTTCTTTCTCCCTATGCTAGAAAATAGTTTGTACACAAAACTGTACACAAATATTAGGAATACATGTACAAACAAAAAGTATTCTTCAAGTTACACGTATGATTTTTAAATTTCAGGGCCTTATTTTAGAAAAGAAAATAAAATACGAAAAATACGAAAATCTTTATTAATTAAACTTTTACAAATTGTTTGTTTTATTGGAAATTTGTTGTAGAGTCATATTTTATTGTTGTTAATATTTATCATATTTTCAAAGTTTTAAAATATAAATACGTCCACTAGCGACACCTTGAGGCCCATTATCAAAATTACAAAAAAAAACCTCTTTAATTATTATGTACCCCTGATAGAATATTATAAGAATACTTATATTCAGTAAATATTACTTATAATAATTTAATAATAATTTACATATTAAAAAAAAAAAATTTCACCTGATGCATTTGGATACTTTAAATATGTCAGATTTTTAAAATTATTATGTTTGGTTTTTAAAGTCCTAAATGACATGCTGTGTTATAGTGCGTTTTTATTTCAACGAATACCTCTACGTTGATTCTGTTCTCTTGGTCGATGAATAAAAATTATGACTAATATTGGTCAAATAAAGGGTTAAATAAAAGGGTTAACAGTCACATCGGTTGTTGAATACGTTGACAATACAAAATACTATCAATTAAAGCTTTAAAAATTATTTTAATTGTTATTTAAAAAAAATTTATTGATAAACTCATTTTTTTCTTTATCACAAATAATATATTATTTTACTGCGAATTATTATATTGATAAAGAGATTTTTTATATTAAATAGTATAATAAAAATTAGTCGTATCAAGTCTTTATACAGCGGTATAAATATAGTCATTGATAAACGCGAATGGTCCTATAGCGTAGGGGTATGGTAGAAAAAAAAAATATATATAAAGGGGAAAATAATGTTTTTTCTCTTCTAAGATGGAAAAGACGAAAAAAAAAAAATTAAAAAATTAAAATATTATTTTCTTAAGGTGTTCTCGTTTTAGGCTTGCATAATGATGCAATTAAAAAAATTTTTTAGACTCGGTAAAATAATAAAAAATATATATTTGACATATAATAGTTTGTCAAGTCATTTAAAAATTCACGGTGAAAGTAAAGTAACAGCTCCAGTTTAATTATGTTTTCCTGGTCACATGAATATACATTATAAGTAATATTGACCGAACATTAGGCAAAACGGAAGGGTTAAACATTTACGATTGTCAAATACAAATATGATATTTAATTTTCAAAACGTTTATACACTTGAAGAATAATTTTCAATGTTAACAAATTGTGTTGATTTCGAGCACCTATATGTAGAATAAACTGAATGTACGCCAGTTGACTGGAGTTCCAAATGCACCAAGTAAACGCAGTAACACATTTTTATATGCAGTCCGAGAGTCAAGGTGTCTGAACACTTGTTATTGTCAACAGAAATATATAAACGCTCACGCGACCAACGAATATGTAATGATAGAGAACTCGCAAAAGAAAAAAATTAGCTCGTGCCGTGAATTAAAAAGAGAAAATATTGAAACTCATCATTAGACATCAACAGAAATATATAAACCTGTATAAACCAATATAAACGCTTATGCGACCAACGAATATGTAATGATAGAGAACTCGCAAAAGAAAAAAATTAGCTCGCACCCACCGTGAATTAAAAAGTAAAGAGAAAATATTGAAACTCATCAATAGAAATATATAAATGCTCACGCGACCAACGAATATGTAATGATAAAGAACTCGCAAACGAAAAAAATTGCAACAAGAATAGATGCATGCACAATAAAAAAAACCTCATAAGCATATAACGAAGAGTGTGGAAAGATAATCCGATGATACAATATCCATAAAACACATAATATTATAACGCCACACGATTGGCCAATGCAAGTTTAGACAGGTTCATCGACCATAGAATCTTATGATCTTGAAATAGCAATGTCCCATTGATTTTTCTTTTGTGCATTTACACTGTACCCTATCACTAAGGAGCATTTCTATATCAAAATTTTTATCAAATGGCTTTTCGCGGACCTTCCCGAAAGTATAAAAGGTCATTTTTTCTATGGGCTAATTACAGTTTATCGTGGACCACTAAAGTGACATCATCTCCTTTCTTCATTAATCGATTTTTAATGTGAGTAATTTGTGAAAAAAAAAAAAAAAAAAATTAGTGGATATTGTGCAGCTTAGCTTTGTGTTTATAGAATTGTATAAAAAAAAATTTATTATGCAATAATTTTGTTTGTTTAGCGATAATTTATTAAAAAAATTTAAATAGCCAGAATTAGGAAAACATAATAAACGAGTGGGTATACAACCTGTTGCTTGATGAATCACTGAATGATCTAAACAGATCTATAGGAAAAGATCTATAGTGTTCCCAAGCTGTCCGCTGTAGCCACTTGTAAGGTTAGTATCAGTAAAATATAATAACCGAGGAGGTATACAACTTGTTGATCGACAAATCAGTGAATGATCTGAAGCAAGACCTTGAAAAGGTACAGTCCCAACTACACTCGTTGTGTTTGTCTAGGCGCTGCAATCACTCATAAGGCCCCGAGTTTGAAACCCATCAAGGGCAGCTGATTATCGATCATTGATAAAACAAATTATCCATTCTCAACAATAACTGATCGATTGATCTAGACAACATGCATATGATAACAGAGAGATTAAAGAAATTCGTTAAATGTCATGGTGATCCAGCTTATGTTCATCATATATCCAATGCCATCTATAGAAATAAACAAAGTGCGCCAAATAGAGATCGAAAACTTGGTCATACATTTGATCATGTATACAACCGACAACAAAATAAAATAAGCAGCAAATCAAAAAACCATGAAAAATCACAATTCATGTCTCTAGAAGATATGTACACATTAACAGATGCCATACTCCAATTACCTCGAGCAAAAAAAGCAATGGAATTTCTCAGTTGTTACATTAATACATCTATTAAATTAGTAATAGATATTGATGAATTAAATATATCAAAAAAAATGAACGCAGTTATATTTGATGGAACAAAGAACATAAAAAAAGAACAATGGCCAATTAAATATATACTTATTATTTTGACTCCGTTTTTTAATAATCAATATGAAATTCAAGATCGATGCATAAACAAAAGTTTTGTTTCTAAAAATAGTTTGCATTCTCTTGATGATGATGATAATGATTATGATGATAATAATGATAATGCACCTTCAGCATCAGTTGGAATAATTACAATGTATCCATTGAGGCCAAATGAATACGACATTGATGGAAAATTAAGTGATATGATAACAGTCTCGACAACGGGAGCAAAACGTATACCTTGGGAACGACGTTCTGAGTATTTAGGAGAAATGGCCAGAAGAAATATCCAGGACTACTGAAAGATCACCAATAAATGATTAAAAAAAAAATTGTCTTGACGACATATATCAAGAGGAAAAAAAATAGGAATAAATTATAAATTAATTATCTAGAATGAAAATTTAATGACGATAATTACGTCATAGATAAAATTAATTTACAGTTAAATATATAACTAGCTATTTCTGTTTGGTGCTAAACGACGTAACATATAAGACTAAAAATATATTTTTAAATTTAATTTAAAGATAAATAATTTTATAGTCCAAACGAAGTTTATGTGAGAAACTGTAAACAACAATAAGACCACACAAACTGTTTGATGAAAGTGATAAGGGTCAAGATATGTATACAAGTAAAACTTTAACACCCGAAAATTTTGAAATTGCTTAATGAAAATTGCACTTAATTAAGTTGATACAATGATACTTCAAACAAATGTTATATATACTTGTAACTTTAGACTTGTCTAATGAAATACTACCACAAACTTGGATGTTAAGACATAAATCATGGGTAGTAAACAAATATCTACCAAACAGTTAAAACTTATCAAGCGATAAACAAGATGAAAAATAAATCAACGATATCAGCAATCTGTTGGACAATTAGTATTAGATCAATATTGTTTATTGTCAAGTGAGCTTGATGTTTAAAGTTAATAATATAACAACAACAATAGTCTTATTTAAGACACACTACAACTGACCATGCATAGAGATCAGGATATAGCAAAAAAAAATAACATAAAATAAATGGCATGACAGCCTTTCTTATACTATTGGTCTGCAACTAGATAATTAAATTAAATTCATGTAGCTCAATCAAAAAGACTAGAGACTTAGTGTCTTTATAGTCTCTTGACCTCAATATTTTGCTATCTTTTTTACGATATTTTTAAGTACCTAAATTATTATTTTATAAATAATTTGTAAAACGTATTATACATTATTTTTTTATGTAATTGTTTTTGTAAAAAAAGAATGAAATAAAAATTTTTTTTCAACTGGTGTTGAGAGTGTTATTTTTTCTTTACAGGTGCAGTTATAAAAATGAAGAATGGAAATATTTAATAACGAGATGATGAGTTAATGAAATTATAAAACAAAAAAATGAATGTGTATGATTGAATTATGAAATGATTTGAAAATGAATGTTGAAACCCTTTTTAATTTCAGGTAATTGACTTGACTTGCTCATATTATACTTTTGATAATTTTTTTACATTTAAAAAATTTATTCATTTTAAAATATAATTTAATAGTTGGTTTTTTTTTATAAAATATTTAGCTTATTATATTTTTTTAAATGAAATAATTCATTGTAATCAAATAATGATTTAATTATCATTGATATTATCAATTAAATATGAATTTGTTTATTATGAATTATTAATACAAGAAGTCAATTATATTTTAAAATACTTGAGATTTTTTAAAATGGTAGTATTTAAATTAAAAAAAATTAAATTATTTATGATACTTGTGGTATATTTCTATTGCGATGTGGCAGTGCGTACTTTAGTTTTGGCCAAAACCAAGGGTCTCCCCATTCGATATAAGTGTACATTTTCAAGTATGATTGTAGTTCTTGATCAAGATCTTCTATTTGTGGAATTTCATTATAGACAATTACAATAACTCTGACTCGGCCATCATTTAGTGCTTGACAATGTGCTGTTCGGAATTCAGTTTTTGCCCAAGTGCTTTCTAGAAAATTATTAGATAAAACGACAATAGTGCGTCTTGAATTTTCAATTGAACTGGTGATTTGATGAGGTATATATTCACCAGCCTGCCAGTCCCGATAATGAACACACAGTTTAAATGATTGTGGACTTTGTTCCAGTTCACTTACTAAAGTATTTATCACAAAGTCATCATCCTTGGATGAAAAACTAATAAAAGCATCAAAATTTTTATTTTTATCTACTTCTTCTTCGGTGATCCAGAATAAAAACCATTGTTTTGCATAAAGCCAAATTTTAATTTTCTCCTCATAATTATAATAAATTATTATCATAAAACATGTAATGATTGCCAACAAAGACGCGACAATACAAATTCTAATAATCCACTGTAAAGTTGAAGGAATATTTGGTGGACATAATTCTTCCTTTGACATGTCCATAATTGAACGTTTTGTTTTTTCACAAATAATTTTTTGTATCTCGAATTGATTCAACTTTTTATTAAATAAATAACGTGGTAAATTGCTGACAAGATGACAATCACATATCCAAGGATTATCATGTAATGTTAGCTCAGTGAAATTTTCCATGTGACTAAAATATTCTAAATCTTCGGGTTCTATTGTTGATAAACTGTTATTATTAATGTATAAACTTTTTAAATTTTTTGATAAAGTTTTAAAAGATAGATGTTTAATTTTATTGTGTGAAAGATCCAAGACAGTTACAAAGTTATATCCAGGTAGTGACATTGATGGCATATTTGTTAGTGAGTTGCTGGATAAATTCAACTTTATTCCGTGTCCAGGTAGTGATTGCAATGATCTTAGTGAATTTAAGTCATTTAAATTTCTATTTGAACAATCAACAGCATATAATTTGCTTGATGGTTGTTTCCAACATTCACACTTGTCTGGACAGGTTGCATTAAAAATATTTGGTTGATCTATCAAACACTTGTATGTGTTGCTTTCCAATTCCATGATTGACGTGTTAGTTAGCAAACTGTTCTTATCGCATTTTAAATTTTCAATATGAACTTTCAACTTATTATATTCAAGTATTTTCAAGTTTTTTACCACATATGGAAGTAGATAATACAAATTACAATCACAATTTAATGGATTATTATTAGCATGAATCTCTAGATTAAAGTTTGAATTTTTATAAATAATATATCTTTTATTTTCACTTTCATTTTCACCGAGATTAATTTCGTCTTGACTTCCAGTAAAAAGCGTTGTTATTTTATTATTGCTCAAATCCAGTGTTATTTTATTGTATAAATACACAAATTCAATATTCTAGAATATTATAATATTTTTTAAATTATTATTTTTAAAATGATATTAACAAAAATAATTACCTTCAAAGAGTAGAATTGATTGTTTGATAAATTTACATGGAGCCCATCCAACGTTGGGCAATCAAACCAAATATGAGAAATCCGATTATTGTCAAGGGACAGCACTTTGATTTTGTACCAATTTCGAAATGGTGACTTTATTAAATCCCGATTTTGTACATCATTTTTTATAGTTAAATTATTATAAGAAAATCGTGCCTCACGTAAATTTTCAAGACGACCCATTTGACAATATTCAATTGTTTGCAAGTTATTATTGACCAAATTCAACTCCATTAAACTTTCTAAATCATCAAATACTTCACTGCAAAATATTAAAAGAAAAAAAAAAGAATTAACTGCATAAGAAAAATATTTAAAATGGTATTAATTAATAATTAATATAAAAAAAAAAAAAACAACTTACCATTCCATCAATGAAATATTATTGAATGAAATATTTAATATTTTCAACCACTTTAAACCATTAAATATGTTTTTAGTTAATTTTTGAATTTTATTATGATGCAAATAAATCATTTGAATCGTTTCAGAATTTATAAAATCAAAAAAAACATTTTCAATATTATTATTGCTCAAATCTATTACCTTGATATTTATTTTTTGTTTAATAATTTGTTCATTATTTTTTTTAATACCATTTACTTGTTGGCTGAAATTAAAAAAATAAATAAATATTATTATTCATTTAACATTTATTGTAAATTTAAACAAAAAATAAAAATCATTACTCTGACGATGTTGTCCAATTGTCTGGTGTTGTAAAATAATCTTTATAAATATTTTCAATATTATTGCTAGAGAAATTCATTTTTACTGACTTTATGTTTCTGTTAAAAATATGTAAATGAAGACTTGTAAATAAATTTTTGTCTAACTGAATTTCAAATAAATTAATATTATCCAAAAATAATCCATGAGGTAAATATTCCAAATTGTTGCCAGATAAACGAACTATTTTAAGATTTATTAAATTTGAAAATAATCCGCTTGGTAAAGTCCTTAAACTTTGCTGATTATTTTTGAAATGAAATTCCATTAACATTTTATTATTTTTAAAAAGATCAGAAGGAATTGATTCAACTGTGAAATTATTACTTGATAAACAAATGACTTGTAAATTTTTAAAAAGAACAAACCAGTCAGCATCGAGATACTGAAGTTGATTAGAAGTTAAATCTATCTTTGTAAGTTGTATTACTTGTTGAAATAGAAATTCATAAAGCTCCGTCTGTGCGTAATTTTGTTTTACCAACATTGTAAGATATTCAACTTTTTTTATGTTATCATCTTTTATATACGACGTTAGATATTCATGAGTTAAATTACTTGACAAGAGTGAATAACTTGTGTTATTAGAGAAAAAATTATTATAAATTGTTTGGTTAAATAACTGTGACATTTGTAATATAAAATATTCTGGAAAAAATTTAGTAAATTTATTTCCTGATAAATCTATGTACTCTAAATTTTTACAATTTTTAAAAGTACTCAAATCAAGATTCGTCAATGAATTTCCCACTAAACTTAATACCCTTAAATTAATATTATCAATGAATAAATCGGGTGGAATTATCTTCAAGTTGCTGCCATATAATTGAACTCCAAGAAGATTAGTTAAATTTGAAAATAATTCACTTGGCAATTGATCTATACTTTTATCATTTAAAACAAAATACTGTAAATAAGTATTGTTTTGTACAAGACTTAAAACAATTTTATTTACTTTGAAAGTATTTTTAGCTAAATTAATTGTTAATAAATTTTTAAAGTTAACAAATAAATGTAGATTATGAAGGCTCTGCATTTCATGAAAATCTAAATACAAAATTGTAATTGACAATAATGGGAGCTCAGACAATTCTGATAATAAACATTTTTGAGTGATAATTCCGGTATTTGTTTCTTGACCTCGTTTATTTTCTGAATCGATTTTTCTGAATAGATCCAGGTTTCTTTCTTGATATTGAACTGTAACATTATGTTGTTCGACTGGAATTACACAAGTAAAATCACGACAATCCACAAACACAAATAATAAAATTTTTATTATTATTATTAAAAACAAATTTGTCATTTTTTTATTTAAATATTCTATTCAATTTTTGTTGATAATTGTTTAATTATTTTTTCATATTAAAACAATATTTATTCACTTTTTTGTTTTATATACTTTATTTTTATTTTTTTTTAATAGTCACTACTTGTTGTTGTTGTCTCTGCGTCAAGACACGACACAACTGTTTTATTTTTCATTGAAAAGAAAAGAAATATGAACAAAAATTATATTGTACTTTGAAAAAACCATCACTATATGATATCTTAAAGTTTTTTTAAAAATATTATCTACTTATCGATAAGATAATATATCGAAAAAAAAACCTGGTCTTCCTGATTGAGAAATTTATTTTTGTTTTTGTATAAAATATTATTTTATTATTAAAGGTAAAAATAAAAAATTAATACATAATAGCTATCTCGATATTTGTCATCGTTTTTTAAATTCAAGTAAAATTTAGTTATTATAAAAAATAAAGGGAAAAAGTCATTCTACTAGATGTCAATATAATTTTCTCGTCATAAATATCATTATAAATAACATTTTTTTTTTTCCAAACATGTTAGATTAAAAAAAAAAAAAAAAAAAAATCAATTACTGTGTTGTTTAAACTTTTGTTTTTATATTTATTCAAATTATTTTTTTTTAAATTGAACTCGACGTTGAATAATTTATCGAAAATAAACTAGAGACTTTTATCTATATAGAATTAGGATCGAGGAACAATCGTGGATGGTGTATTAATTTTTTTTTGGATACTAAGTATTTATTGATGCATAGAGGAAAATAAATAAAAGGTATTACGTAGTTTAATATTAAAATTTATATAATTTCATTTTTAACTTTCATACAGTCTTTAATTTTTGAAGAAATATAAATTAGTTTATAGAAAAAAAAGTTTATTATTAAACAAAGTAGAAATTTTTTAGTCAATGACTTGTGGTAAATATCAACTTTAAAAATACATATTTACCGTTATTTCCACCAATTCCAAAGTGAAGAAATTGTTTTATTATTACTAATTGGTTCTTTAATTGATTCATCAGTTTTATTTATTGGGCTTTCAACATTGCTTACTGTCTTGTTTTCTAATTTTTTTGGCACTTTATTTTCTTCTATTGATTCGTCTGCTTTATTCAATATTTTATCATCAACTTTGTTTATTTCACTTGGATTAATAACTAATGGATCTTCGACCACTTTATCAATTTTATTGACAACTTTTTTTGACTTATTAATTGGTTTAACTAAATCTGGTTTTTCAATTAATGAATCTGTTACAACTTCAGCAGTTCTATTAATTAATTTTTCATCATTGATGGTTGCTGGCTGATCTTTGATATTGACTGATTTTTCTTCATCAATTAATTTATCAGCAGCTTTTTCTGGAGTATCAATTGGTTCAAACTGAGCTGGATTTGTAGTCATTGGATCTTTTACCACTTTAACAATTTTATTGACAACTTTTTTGGACTTATTAATTGGTTTAACTAAATCAGCAGTTTTATTAATTAATTTTTC
>JAPYYR010003038.1:0-10040 GCA_030523065.1 Aphidius colemani | reverse complement strand
TACTATTATTTCGTATTTATAACAATCAACTTTGAGTCGATTTGTAGACTTTTATCAAAAGTTCATGTTTAACTAAATACATTCATTAATAAACAATAAATTCATAAATGTTATTGAGAGAAATATTCGAAACAAAAAAAAATAGTAAAACTTTTATAGAAACAAAAAATACGATGCTGAAAAAATAATAGTTATCTGAAAATTAAAAAAGTAAAGCAATTACTTAAAATATTTTGTTGTTTTTATTTTTAATTTTAAGTAATATAATTGCAGATAAAATAGAAAACAAAAATCTTCAAGTAAAATAGATTTCCTTTTGTTTTTCGTCTGAAAAGTTCGTCAATCGTAATTGATTTCGACAGAAGTAAGCCAAGCCAAGGCCCATAAATATTTCTATATTTCCAGAATATTAAAGAAATAAAGTTTAAAATAAAAGAAATAATAGTTTTTCCAGTAGATTTTCAGCTATCAATTTTTCGAATTTGTCATTATTTCTTACCGCCATTATTTGGGTCATCAGTTGTTGTTGTTGTTGTTGTTGTTGTTGTTGTTGTTATTATTTTTTTAATTGTTGTTGATGGTGTTTGTGTTACCGAATATTTGTATGGTGTTGATTTTTTGTTAAATGTCGGTCTATATGTACTAGGAGTTCGTGAAGTCGTTGAGTAATTATTATAAAACCAATTATAATAATTATGTGTTTTTTTAGTTGTTGATAAATTAGCTTTATTATATTTTTTATCGTAAATACTATTTGATATTGTTGTTGTTTTAAATGTTGTTGTAGTTATTGGTGTTGGTGTTGTTGTTGTTGTTGTGTAAATGTATGGATTATAACGCAATGTCGTCGAGTAAAATGCCGTTGAAGAATGATACTGATCATTTTCATTGTCATTATATGATGACGAGGATGATTCCTCATATTGAGACATTGGTAAGCTTTGTGTTGTCGAATCCCACTTGTACCTATTTATCATTGGGATATATATATTTTTCATACAAACAAAAAATTTACATTACAAATAAATCAAACAAATTCGTAAATAAATACAACAAGCTATATAAGCTATCATTTTAAATATCATTTTTTTAATATTACAAATTACCTGTAATCTGTGTCATTCAGCTGAGAATATGATGGAACATTTTGTCCTCCAGAATTGTAAATTGTATCATGTCTTACATACGTTGGTATATTTTGTGTGTAATCTGGTATTATATTTTCATGTTCAGCAACACATTTGCCATTCAAACAATACTGAAAATAATAATATTATTAAATGCAAAGCAAAATAAATATATTATAATTTAATAATATATATAATATTTGTTATTACTTGGCCATCACCACATGGTGAACCTTCAGCAGCAGGTCTGTATGCAACACAATACCCCGAGCCAGCATCAAAACAAAATAATTGTGCACAAACTCTGTCATCTTTCTGCAATAAAAATAATTTAAAATATGATTTAACAATAAATTTATACATTTGTATATAATTTTATAAAATAGTACTTACAAAACATGCACTTGTGCCACGATCTTTACGACACTGTGCATCCAATGATAATAATTTACCAGGTAATACTCTGGGCAATGCTTCGTCTTCATGTGGTGCATTATAAAGACAAGTTGCTGTGTCGCCACTTGAAAAAATAAAAAAATAAATATAATTAATATTCAGCTGTGGGTAACAATTTAATAAATCATTTTTTTCATTGCTTAATTACTTGAGAAAATGATGAAATGATGATACACTGCAGTGGGACCATTTAAAACCTTTTTCAGTGTGTCGAAGATCACTCATTATGTAGCCATCTTCCCATCTACATTTTTCAGCACCTGGTCCACCAAGATAACTCGGTGGTGGTGAGCCATCATGCACAGCACCAAGTCTATTTATTAAATTAATTCAATGATTATTATATGAAATGGTAATTCGTTTTTTTTCTCTTGTTGCACTTACAAATGACCAACTTCGTGAGCTGCAACAATTATTCCACTGAAACCACCAGTGTCCTCGATTATTGCAACTGAATTGACCTTCTCAAGTCGTTTGTTGACAACACAAGCACCTCCTACATATGCAAACCCTACATGGACAATAATAAATTGAGTTCCTTTTCATATTTTTCATCGTTTAAAATATTAATATTATTAAACTATTTACCATAAATTTTTAATTAAAATCTACTTGTTATTTTTATATTCAATTATTTTAATTAATTTTATATTTTGTTATCAATTAAAGATTGAGTAAATTGTTTTGTTTCTTTTTAAGAAATAATTAGCATGTTGAAAGTATAGTTAACATTTTTTTTTAGTCACAAAAGCTAGGTGGTAGTACAAGTGATAAATACAACATGCAATTATTGTTAATTTTATATTCAAGTCCCACTCATACAGAAAACAGAGAGACTCACCAAACACGATTTGCTTTTTTTTTTTTGTCATTTTTGTAAAATGATTAACAGACACAAGACACAAAACGAGTAAATAAATAATTATCAAGACAATGAAATAGTCAGGTTTCAGTATAAATATATTCAGGGAAAATTAAAAATAAAAATAACAAAGGATTATATACCAGAGTAAACTGGACCAACAATGGAAATCAGTACCAGATTGAAAAATTTAAAAAAAAACAAAATTTTCTTCTTTAAAAAATATTTAAGAAGAAAATTTACAGATAACATGAATAATTAAAAATAATTATGATAAGCGAGTGTTTTTTTTTTTGTTTTTTGTGCGTAGAACGTGCGTTGACTTGCTGAAGAATAAAAATGAAAATTAAAAAAAATATTAACAATTAACAAATAATTTTGAAATAAAACACAAAAAAATAGTGGCAGCGTGAAAAAAAAATAAGACAATCAAAGTTCATAATCGAATATAAAATAGAAATATAAAAAAACAGTGCAAGTGCTCGAGACAATAATGGAAAATAATATCTCGTTTCTTTTTTTTGTTTAAATATTTAATTTTTTTTTTTTTTTTCAAAAAGAAACGTACCTGCTGTTCCTCTATTGCACACATCATTTGCATATTGCCTCCTGCACATATCTAATCTGCAACGCAATAATAAAAAAATAATAAAAAAATATTTCTTTATTTGGTAATTACTTTTTGAGGGTTGATATAACCGACCACGTCACGAGACAATTGGTACATCAATGACGAATGTAATCGTAGAAATAAAAATGATGATTAAAACAAAATTGAAATAAAATTGTTCTGCAGATTTTAAATTGTTTTGATGATGAAATACCGTGAAATGATATGTGTGCAAAATTTTGAAGAGGATTTATTGATAATTACATTATGCGGGAATAATTGAAAATGAATTGATGATTTTTATGAAAATAATTAACTTTTTTTTGCAAAATGTGCCGTCGATTGTTGTCCGTCTGCATTCTAGGAACTTTTGATGTGTCGGCTCTCAGGTTCTCGATTATTAAAATATTAATATTTATTATTTTCATAAATACTATCCAATAACCAAAATACGCAAATCAAATTTACAATCATTCAACATGCATTTGTTAATTCATTCATTCATAAATATAATAAATTATTTCTTTTTTTTTAAATATGAATTTAAAGCTCTATGATTTTAAATTTATGTAAAAAATTATTCAAACTAGCATATGAGTTATTTATAATAATATTTACAAACGCCTTATATTTTTATGAATCATGTAAATTAATTTAAATAAATATTTTTATATTAAAAAAAATTAAATTGAAGCATTCATCTCTGTGAAATTGAGCATACCAGCAGTTCCCTTTGTGCAGCGACCGCCTTTCCTACGACGGCACATATCATACCTGTTTATAAAAATTTAAAAAAAAAAAGGAAAAAGTAACAAATAAATTTATAATTATTACAATTTATACGAAGCCTCAAATATAAAAAAAAAAAAATAAAATAATCAATTGAAGTCAATTATTTTTAATTACCTTTTAAATTAAAAAAAAAAATTTCTTTTTCAGCAAAATTTTCAAGAAAATAAAATACTAATTTTAATTGTGAAAAAAAAAATAAAATTATTTAAGAAAATAAAAAAGTAATGATATGAATAATATTTACTTTTTGTATGATAATTTCCGAGTCAATGATTTTCCGTAAAATTTTAATGAGTAGAAAAAAAATTATTAAAACAAAAAGTAATCAAAAAAAATAAATAAAAAATAAAAGTAAATTATTTCCGTGATCAGATGGAAGATGTTTTTTTTTTTTTTCGCTTTTGCGAGTGTCGTTCCGCATTGGTACACGATGTAAATTAATATTTAGATTTTAAAAATTCGTTAATTTCTTACTTTGTCACAGCAACAGCGATATCATAAACCGGAAGTCTCCTCTCGCGGAAAAGATATTTGCCCATGTCGGTCAATGCTGCTGCTGAATCAATTGCATCACGACCAACACGATTTCTTTCCAAATATGGTGTTGCATCTCTGCCCTGTTTAATTTTAAATACAAAATTTTTTTATAATATATTGTGCACATCGTTGATTATTTTTTTACAATTAATTTCGTAGAATAATAATAAATTATTTATGTTACCCGTGATATTATTATTCCAGCAATACTGATACGAATTTTTGGTCCTTTTAGAAGTTTATATCTCATATCAACTCCATTCCAAAATGATACAAAGTATCTTTTTATTTGAACGTTGTCACCACCATGCAATCTAATGGAAAATATAAAAAATTATAATAAAAATTATAACGTAAACAATTTATTTTCATTTATATTTATTTATTATTTTAATAATTTTCAATATTTATTTGTTAAAGAAATTATTGTTGTTTATTTTTTTATAGTTTTTCATTTAAAAAAAATATACACTTTTAGATAGTCTGTTGAATAGCAATCAATATCAAATGCGATGATGGTCAAGTAGGCAAGAGTTATGTCTGTAAATAGGAACATCATTTTTACATCTTCAGTTCGAGTCTCTATCTATGAAATTAATTATGAGATATGATTCCGATAACTTCAGAGTCATACTTTATTTGGTTTTTCGCAATGGTTCATGGTTAGTTTCGTCTGTTGTTTGAGGCATATATCTTCTGGCATAGACAATTAATAAAACTACTTGATCTAAGCCAGAATGTGTAAATCCCAAACGCCAAAAAATTTTTGTATTTTTTTTTTAAATTATCTCAAACAGTTCAATTATTTTTTGAAAACATTAATGACAGTACTGTCAAGTATTCCCCTAACGTGTTAATAAATAATCTACATAATAAAGTTTATCATTGCAAATAATTGTTGTCTTAAAAATAAACAAATCAACAAAAATCTTTGATAAATTTAAAATTAATTAATCAATCTCATTGAGTTGCAATGACTCAATGTTGTTGTTATTTTTAATTTATTTCATTTTAATATTTGCCTTTCAAATATTCTATAAAGTTTTTATTTTTTATGCTAGTTATATAATAGTAAAAATAATTTTTCGTACAAATAAATATTGAACTTTATTAAAACATTTATTTTTGTTGTTAAATCCTACCATGTCTCCTTATTTTGCAAGCATTTTAGAATGATTAAAAAATTTAATGAATTATAGTTGGTTTTTTTATGTTTTAATTGTTAATAAATTTAATTTATTTTTACCTGTAACCATCGTAATCAACGATGCACAATATTTCCGGATAAATGACGTAAGGTGCTTCGCGTTTTGACCTCCTTGAATTAACGGATCTTTTAGACCTGAACTTTTTGGACAGATGATCCGGTTCCATGAGCACTTTGAATAGAAAAAAAACGTTTTATATAATACAACGTGTAAATTTATTTGATAAAATATAATAAAAGAGCAATTTTTATTACTGAAATCACTGAATTCTTCGTCCAGTGGTCTACTCGTTCTTCTGAATACAACATGATGATGAGTTTGACTCAAATTTCTTTTAGTTCTTGTCACATTTGGAAGTAAATTTGACTCGTGTAACATTTCTGTGATTGGTACAACATCATTTGTAATACGTTTTGGAAGCGATCGAATTACCAGATCCGATCCAATATTTCCTTCCTGACAAAATGAAAAAATAAATAAAATAATTTAACCTTTAGCTAATAATTTAAACAACAAAACTACCAAAATGTTTATAAGATAATTAATTACAACCCAAGAAAAAATTATGCTAAATATTCCACACAATTTCGATAATTAAAAAATAAAAAATATAACTGCTTCAAGCTAAAGAAAGCTAGACCAAAAATAAATATAATAATAAAACAAAAAAAAGCATCAACATGACAGCCAGACACAAAAGCCAAGAAGGATGAGCAGTATTTCATTGCTCATTCAACGGTTTATGAACCCACTGGGCCATCATCAAGAAGAGTGAAAGCGAAAGGTCAAGACCCACTGGGTTACTTTGAACAAACTTTTATATATCTAAAATATATTTTATTATAATATACCATCAACAACTAGGAGTTGCATAATCGGTCAAACGTCGCTATATAATCAACGTGTCATTTGAATTAATTTATCTAAACTTTGACAGTTTGAAATCATTTGTAAAAAATCTCTTTGACTTTTTTTCAGACAATAATAAATTTAAAGTTGAATAAAGTTATAATTATAACGATATAAATATAATGTCATGGAAAATGTCATCAACTGACTCATGTGACAAGTAATATTACCTGAAACTTTTTCATTTTTTCTCCAGTAGTAATAAAAAAATATGAAAAAATAAATAGAAAATAAATAAAAATTATGTAAAGACATGGAATTTTTTTTAAAATACCTGAATGATTATTATTATTATTGCTCATAGAATATAATGAAGCGTTTCGATGTTGCAAAAATGAAGGAAAAAAATTTATGAAAAAAAAAAAAAAAAAAGGTGTGCAAGTTGTACACGATGCGTGACCGAGGTGAAATACATTGCCGGAGGAATTGTTTAATTATTTTTTAATAAACCAGATGCAAGTATGTCCATAAATTTAATATAAAAAATAAAAAAAAAAAAAGTGATTGTTAGTAGGCGAGGACATGTAGCCTGTCGTCGCCCTCCAATTGTCTTTCACCTTGATAAATCAAAAGACTCTCGAATTTCGAAAACGAAAAAAATATAAATAAATGAATACAATATTTGATAAATGCTGTGTCAAATAAAACTAGGACAACAAATAGACATTTATACATAACGATTTGTAACAAACGCAAAAAAAAAACGAATGAAAATGAGGACAGAAATATTATTTCAACATTATTCGCCACACGATCACGATTGTCTTTGCCACCCTCTAATTGTTTTTTCCGTCAGTTGTTTAAAATTGTTTTTTAAAAAAAATTAATAATCATCATTTAACAATATACACAATACGATGAGTTGCAACTATATCACCATAATTATGAAAAAAAAAAAACAACAACAGACTTTTTGTTTATTTTTTTTTGGCTTGATATTTTACGAAATGTTTTTAATAATAAAAATAGTGTGTTTTGTTGTGAAATAAAATGTGGAAAATATAATTATTTAAAACTTACCAACAAGACTTTTCCATTGACATCACGATGCAATAATATTGACGCCATATTTTTTGAATCTTGATATATTTCGCCGATATCAGCATTTCCCTAATTAAAAAAAAAACAAAAAAAAAAACATGAAAATTAATTATTTATAATAATTGCTTTATTTTTTATAAATAAATTTCATTACAGACGTTTTTTAATACAAATTTATTCCGAAAATTTCATAATAATGGAATAAAGAAATAAAATAAAATTTCATTGATAAAAAAGTGTAGTAAATGAATGAGACATTTCCGAGAATAGGGTCGTATTTTTTTCACTGTCCCTTTAAATTTTTTTTCGTGTTGTTTTTATTTACACAAAGGGATTAGCCCAGTTTTTTTTCTTGGAAAAAAAAATACTTCTTGACTTTCCTGACCTACATAAATTAAATGGCCGTGTTTATTTTGTTTTTTAAATTATTTATTTAAAATAAAAAGTTTCAGGATATCAAATTATCCTGAAATAAAATAGCCTGTTTGATATTTTTATTTTTTTTTTTTTTTTCATTTAATTTATTTTTATTATATTTTTTTGACGTGTGGTTTTAATGACTCAATTTTATTATTATTTTAAATTTAATTTTTTTTTTTTTTTTCAATAAGTACTTTTTAAAATATTCTGCGTTGATTTTTTTTTATATTTTATTTGCTAGTGAATTTTTAATATAATTTCAATGGTTTTTTTATCCATTTGAAGTTTGTTTTTCAAGCAGATATTTCGAGTAATTTAATCAAAACACTAATTGAAATGACATTGATTCTTTGAATGCTTAAAAAAAATGAAGTTTGTCAAATTTGTAATCCAAAATTAATCAATTAAATATTGTTGATTCTTAGTTGGAAAAAAAATATGTGTATTTATAAGTTTCAAGTCATGATCACGGTCATTTATAATTAATATTAACATGAATAATTTATTGAAAAAAAAGTTATGAATTTAGTTAATATTACCTCAGGAACTTGTTCATAGTAAAGGCCATCTGGACTTGTGTCATTTCTGGAAACAGTCCACATGGATACGTGTTTGCCAGGTTTAATAAGACCCTCAGTTGGCTTCAAGGACAATTTGTAGTTATTTCCAAATGCCTTAAGGTGAATTTCTGGTTCGCCAAATAAACTGTTTTTATTATTCGTGTGGAGAACAGGCACTATCTCGTATGATGGCACTATTTTTTTTTTAATTAAAAAAATATATAAATATTGGAATTTATTAATCAATTTTATTAATGAAAAATTGATCTCGGAATTATTTAGCTTCTTGGATTGGAGTCTTTAAAATTTTTTGTTCATTTCCTTTGCTAATAAATATATTTACTATTTTTTTTTTCGTTTTAGCAATAACGGTAATCATGATGAATTTAAAATTTTCAGAATACATCAATTTTTTTTTATTTTTGAATATATAAAATAGATAATATTCCGATGAAATTATTTAGTTCTTTGGTCGTAAAAATGTTCCCACGATTCACGAAGATTATGATTGAATTTTTACAGAAATTTTACAACTCCAAAAAAAAAAATAAGATAAATAAAAAAATAAATAAAACAGTTAATTCAAGCTGACAAATTGATTAAAGATGCTTCCGGGAATATTATAAATTCAAAAAATAAAAAAACATATATATTAATTTACCAGAATTTAAAATTAATTTATCGCGTATTAAAAACAATATCAAAAATAAAAAAAATATATTAATTAATAATAATTTATCAAATAAACTCACGCCTTTAACTGTCAAATAAAATATCAAATTTTAAAAAAATTAATGATTTTATTTGATGGATATCTTGGCACCGTGGTGAGATTGGAATTTTTATTAATTTCAACTATCATAGCAAACATTGAAATATTTTTAACTTTTTTTTTTTTCAAATAAAAAATTTAAAACAACGCTAAAGAAATAACATTTATAATTAAATATAAATAAAATTCTAATATTGTAAAATGCTTTCATTTTTGCGTCGGGTAATTAATAAAAAATGTAAATAAAATTTTAATTTTTATCTTGAAATTGATCAGCTAATAGGACTCATCAACTTACAAGTCTCGTCATCCGACGTCTGGAACACTGACAGCCTTTCGTCTGCCGTCATTCGTTCGTGTATCTGAAATAAATAAAAAAAATAATTTAAAAAGTAAATTATATACCTGTACATCAAGCTGATCCCATCAATTTTGCTGGATGACATTAAAGTGTTGGATAAATATATCTAGTTAAAATCGATAATAAACAATCTTTCAAAATGTATTAATTTTCAAAGATCAAATTATCTTCATATTAATTGAATTAATTTACTTTCACTACTACATTATCTGCGCAAACAAATTATTTATTTCTTTTATAATTTATTTATCATTATAATTATTGCATCAAGTGTTGGCATACTAAAATGTAAGTGCTTTTGCTTATTTCTTTCGAGGCAAATAAAATGTTAAAAAATTGATAGATAAATATTTTGCAAATTACTTGGCTATTTACTTCTAACTCT
>JAPYYR010003035.1:0-18148 GCA_030523065.1 Aphidius colemani | reverse complement strand
CTTGGATTAATTTATTTTTTCATAATTTTAATATTTATTTTAAAATAGCATATTCATGTGGATTATCATTATTTGTTTCTTATTTACAGATCAGAGTCAATATATACAATACGGCGTAGCGCTGCACCACCCTGGTGGAGACGTATTTGGGCATATTATTTTGGTTCATTACCAGAACAACCAAAATTACGTACAATTATTCCAAACCATTTGGTACCACCAAAAACACCACCAAAACAACATCCCAATGGGACTATAGATAATAGGTAAACATAAAGAAAAAAAAACAAATATCATGCTATTTGTTGGATCATAAAATAAAGTCATGACATTTAATATATATTATTTTAATTGCAACCTTTATTGAACTTTTCTTTTTTATGGTTTTAAGGGTACGCACAACAAAATACACACCATTGACCTTTTTGCCACGTAATTTACTGGAGCAATTTCATCGTGTTGCAAATATTTACTTTATCTTTATTGTATTTTTAAATTGGTGGCCAGAGATCAATGCATTTGGTAAAGAAATCTCTATAATACCAGTTATGTTCGTGCTTGGTGTAACAGCAATAAAGGATTTTTTCGAGGATAGACGAAGATTTGCCAGTGATCGAAGAGTCAATAATTCAACTTGCCGAGTATATCGCAGGTAAGATTTAAAAAAAAAACAATAATAGATAAACAATACCAAACTTCATCTATGTTTAATTTTCACCTTGAAATTATTTCGTTGAATTGAAAGTTGAAGGTTCTTCCCCTCGACTGAATGAGTAGTAGCAAAAATAATAAAAAAAGTAGCGAAAAATAATTATCATAAATAATTGCATTGTTGATGATGTTCAATCAATATTCCTTCTTATTGAAAAAAACACAAAAAAGAAAAGGGAAAATTAATATCAAGGTCAGTGTCATGACACGCATTGTTCTTGTGCGTGACAGTAATAAAATTTGATCAATAGATAAGAGAGTAATGTCCCCAATGCCACTTAAATAAATTACCTTGTATTTGATTTTAACGTAATGATGACAACAACTAATTATCGTGTTCATTAAATCATTCTCTGATTGTA
This sequence comes from Aphidius colemani, assembly GCA_030523065.1. NCBI lineage: Eukaryota > Metazoa > Arthropoda > Insecta > Hymenoptera > Braconidae > Aphidius > Aphidius colemani. The sequence goes on along the minus strand of JAPYYR010003035.1, from coordinate 17,075 downwards.
TTTTTTTATTTCAAGTTATTGATTTCGTAATACGGAAAAATAAATGGTAAATTAAAAATTTATAAGGAAAAAAAAACTTGAACATTTTCATTGTCAAGGTAATATGAAAAACATTAGAACAATTTGCTTGATTTTTTTTTAAAAATTTTATTTTACCACAGCTTTTTTTTCTATTTCAACAATTAATTTATGAAATCAATGAGTGTGTTATTCCTTTAAATGATTTTAGTTCTTTTGATAATTGAATATTCTAAGGTCAACAAGGCTGACTGACCAGGTGTTTCATGTTAGGAAGTTAATTATTAAAAACAATAGTATAATAAAAACGCCCACTCAAAGTATTCTATATAAAAAAAAACCAATATAAACATTGTTGATCACATGTGCGGAACAGTAGTGACAATTCTCTTTGATTTTTATCAGTGAGTATTGGTTAAATAATATTTATTTCATAGGGGATGATTGTAATTGTGATAACATATTAATAATTCATGTTCTTCATGTTCATCTACTTTATTAAAAACGCAGTTTAATCATCCTGTAAATTTTTCAAACAATCATAAATTCAAGTCAATCAATTCACTATTAAAAATTCCATAAGCTGTTATTATTTTTAATCTTTTAAATTTTCTACTTTGTTTGTGTTATATTATGTTTATATTTAAAAAATACATAATAATCAAAGTTAAATGATAAAATAATAATATTTATTTATTATATTTATTATCGTTCTTTGAACTCGAATAGAAAATACATTTGTCTCAAAGATTACTCTTATATTTTTTCTCAATATAATAGCTCTTAATTTAATTTTGAAAAAATATAAAAAAATTAAATTATCAAGTTATAATCTCAATATTATTCAATGCAACAAGTTAATTTATTCAGAATAACTTGTCTACAAGTGTTTTATTTATTTTTTATCATATTCAACAAGCTCAGTTAAAAATACAAAATTAAAAAACCTGCTGAGTTGATATTTATATTAAAATTAATGTCAATTGTTTGATATACATTTTAAAATTTATTGTTATTTAAAAATCATTAAATCCATTGGATGAGCAAAAGACAGTGACATCAGAAACCTACTTGCCTTTTCTGGCGTCTCTGTTATTCGACCTTTACCCACTTACATTCAGTATGACGTACAGTTCCTTCAGGCCCACTTGTAATCATCATTATTAAAAATTATCTATCTATTTATTCATCCAACATGTCAATTAATTATCATCATTTTCATCACATTAAATAATATTTTTCTCATTAAAACAAAACACATATAAATTGATATTATTTTCAAAATATTATTACGGTTTTATAAAACTTTTCATTCATATTATTTTTTTTAGTCATTTAATATTATTTAACTTTTTTATTTTTTGTTCTTATACACAGCTGTTTTTTTTTTATTGAAAGTAATAAGCAGCATGACGTCATTGTGATTGCTTTAGTTGATTTTAAATTAAATAAACTATATCGGTTTCACGATCACGACACGTTTTTTAAACGGTACTTTACATAAAAAAACCTTGTCTCTTTTTTTCATTTAAATAAATTATTATTGTTTATATATTTTTTTTACTTGAAAGATCAAAGTCATGCATATTGATTAAATTACAAATCAATTAAAAAAAAAAAAACGAAAACGATTGTTTTAATGATAGAAAAACAAGATGACAAAAAAAAAATGTGCATAAACATGGAAAAAAAAAACTACAGTTCAAATGGCTTCACAGTTAAATAGCTACTGTAAATATATTTTGCATAAACATCAAGTGACTCATCATGTATCATGATATATTTATAATGATACAATTGCATGTCACTCGTTTTTACATAAAAAAAAAAGACTCACCAGTATTTATTAGATAGATTTTTCCTTCTATTTTTTAAATTTAAATTATATTATGTATATTGATATTATTTTCTCGTTAATGTTATTGTTAATTTATTTATTTTTTTCCTTGAAGTTGGTATTGTAAATAAGTAATAATATTGCTTTTAAATTTGATAACAGAATCGCAATAATGTACTGTTTAATTTTCAAGAAAAATCAATAGTTAACTATCTGACATGAGTGAAGATTGACGTTACATGGGAATATTGAATAAACATTGATATCTTGTGTGAATTTTTTTCTATTCTAACATTAGTTTTAGAATATTGTAAATATAAATTCAACACGTCATCGGCATATCATATCTGTATAAAAATATAACTCTCTCTATTTGAAAATAAAAACTATACAAACATTTTAGCATGAAGCCAGCTGAAATAAAGTGATATTTAGTATAAAAGGATATTTATCTCAAATTAGTTGATAAATAAAAAATGTTATTGCTAGACCTAAACATATGGTAAAAAAAATATGTTAATATTGTAAAATCATTAAAACTGTTTGATGACAAAACTCAATGAGTCCTTGAAACACAATTGCTTACGGTGTCTTATATAGCTTTATATTTTATTATTATAATTTTATATTTTTATATCGTATATCTGCACATCGTAACTATAATCAAAGACCCGCACAATTTCTCACACTCGATCGCCTCGAGTCCCTGTTTGTTGTTGCAACCAGTCTCAACAAATTACATTTTAAAAAGTAATAAAAAAAAATTATTATGTAACCCTACAGCACAATATTAATCAGACAAGATACCAGATTGTCGTTAACAATAAAAAAAAAGAATAATAAATGTATAAAACAACGTATTCTCCGGATGTCAATTCATCTAATAATAACACAATTAGAATGCGGAAGTATATTAAAAATATTGTCTCCATCTGTAATCTGCTTGTATAGAAAGTAAAATAAATTTATTTTATTCAACTTTACTCATACCGAAAATTAAATTGACGAAAAATATATTTTATGAATTTTATTTTTATGTATATGTGATTTTTTTAAAATATTCATAATGTTACTTGATTTAAATATATTATTTTGATTTGATACACATTGCTACTGTTAAATATTCAATTAAATAATTTTTATCAAAAAATTAAATTATATATTTCAATGCTATGTGAAGTATTTATTTATTCAAAAGTTTATCCAAGTGAATAAGATTAAAGAAAAAATATATTCTTAGAAATATCATAATGACAAATTTAAACTTTGAATATAGTTTGTTGTTATAAATTGAAAGTCATTATTGCCGCATGAATAGTTTTAAGAATTTTATATGAAACCAACAATTTTTGATTAACAGTAGTTGATTGAAAAAACGTGCACAGTAAAATTGAATCGATTGTCCCTGACAAAAGTTAAAAAACAAATTAAAAAATAAAAAAATATTAAGGAAAACAAAATCAAGTACATTTACAATGAATTGTTAAGGTCTCGGTCTTGGTCTTGGAATAGTCATATAGTCGATCAATGGCGCGTAACTTGACTTTATTGATGATGATAAAAGAAGGGAGAATTTTAAAATAAAAAATGTTATGTTATGCCTTCTGTGAGTATATAGACTTACATTGCAATTTAATTCAGCAAAAAAAAAAAACCATTATGTACGACAGTTTATACTCACAGACCGGTTCAGGGACGCTTCGTCGAGGCTTCTAAGACACACTAAGTTTAAATGGACAAAATCAGATATTAAAAAGCAAAAACCATTAACAACAATAAATCAAAAATAATTAATAAACAAATTCAATCAAAGAAAAATGAGTGAATAAATTTATCCCAACTTATAAACATTATTTCTGTTTGATTTAAAAAAAAATAAAAATAGACAAACAATAATAAAAACAATTCCAATAGATGAGACTCGTTAATTTTTTTTCTAGTTATCATTTGGCTTCGTTTATAATAATAATAATAATAATAACAATTGAAATTCTTAATGAGGTTTCTGGTAATAATAAAACACGTGACAAGTGTTTTTTATCAAAATGAATATAGAAAATTATAGAAAAATAAATTTTAATGTTTAATATATTATAACAATGTATATTTGATTTGAATTAAATTATCTATGGTTTGTTGAAGACACTAAACATAAATGTATGTAAAAAATAATAAAAAGTTTAATAGAATAAAATGCGGTCAATTGATTCGATCGTGGCACCACAATGCTAGTTGTATTCTTGGCATAACACATACTCAAGATCTTATATACTCAATAGTTTCTACATACTTTTTTTATTTTAACTAGAAGTAGAGGGATAGATAAAGAAAGAAAAAAAATTCACGTGTTTGACTTATAGTGGGAAAAACTTGTAATACTTTTGTTATCATTTCATCATCATGATTTTCAATGAATTATATTATACAATTTTTATTCATTGATTTATTGATTTAAATATTTCATTTTTTTTTCAGTGATGTTAATCAATATGCGAAAATTCCTTGGAAAGACATCAAGGTTGGTGACCTTATACACTTATCAAATAATGAAATTGTACCAGCTGATTTATTATTATTACGAAGCAGTGATTCTCAGGGTTTTGCACTGTTGGATACTTGTAATTTAGATGGTGAAACAAATCTCAAACAACGACAAGTTGTTAGGGGTTTTTTAGATATTCAAGAAACATTTCAACCATCAAAATTTCGATCAGTTGTTGAAGTTGATCAACCAAGCACAAAAATTTACAGGTAATAATATCAATAGATATTTTAATAGATAATATTATTAAAATTTTTTAATTATTTATCAAAGATTTTATGGAGCTGTTGTGCATCCAAATGGTACCAGAGTACCGGTCACAACTGAAAATCTTTTGTTACGTGAATGTTTATTAAAAAATACTGATTTTGTCGAGGGAATTGTTGTTTATGCTGGTCATGAGACAAAAGCTATGTTAGGAAAAGAATAAAACTAATGATATTTTGATATTGATTTATTTTACAGCGTTCAAGATTAGAACGACAAATGAATCTTGATATAATATGGTGTGTTTTGATACTAATTGTATTGTGTATTGTTGGGGCTGTTGGTTGTAAATTATGGCTATCAACATTTAAAACAACTACCTCTGTGCCTTTTTTGCCAGATTTTAGTAATTCAAATTACGAGGGTATATTAACATTTTTAACATTTGTTATAATACTTCAAGTTATGATACCACTTAGTTTATATGTAACAATGGAAATGGCTAAAGTCGGACAAGTTTATCATATTGGTCATGATACTGAACTTCATGATCCTGAAACTGGACGTAAAGCTGAATGTCGAGCTTTAAATATCACTGAAGAATTGGGTCAGGTAAATTATTTTATTGATATATAAATATAAACTTTAAATGTTAATGTTAATTTATTGATGAAGAAAAAAATAATAACTGTTTTTTTATTATTCTATTGAATTATCTAGATACAATATGTATTCTCAGACAAAACTGGAACATTGACAGAAAATAAAATGATATTTCGAAGATGTATTGTTGGTGGTCAAGACTATGCTCATCTCGGTGAAGATGTTGATATAATGGCATGCACAAGATTAAAAGAAGATTTATTGATTGGAAATGCACGTCATAGGCTTCAAGAATTTCTTATAATGTTGGCTATTTGTAATACAGTTGTTGTCAATACACAGCCACATCGTGACATCATGAATTCAAGCGGTGTTATTGAAGAGCCACAGAAAAATGGGGTCGCACCAATGAGGTAATATATGATAAATATGGAAATTTATTGTCATGTAGATTGTAACAAATGTCTAGGGAAATCACAAAGTCATTGAAATATTTTTAAAACGTATTATAACTATCCAATTTTAATAGTTAATTAGTTGAGGGAATTTGGGAAATATTTTTATTAGTTTTATGTTTTACAAAAATTTATAATTAAAAAAATTATGTATTTATTAATAGTAGATATACGAGAATATCAGAATCTGAAAGTTCAACACCAGCTCGTTCATCAACAGATAATAATACACCAATACTTGAGCCATTATCAGTTAGTGTTGAAAATTCACAACCAAAAATATCAAGACCAAGATTATTAAATGTACCAGCAATGCCAAGTTTAAATATTGGATTATTAAAAAAATATTCACCAAATGGTAATCGTTCAAGTCCTGATGAACGTCAAAATACATCAATAAATTCAGAAACAACAATAATAACACCACCACCAATTTATGAAGCTGAAAGTCCTGATGAATTAGCCTTAGTTTATGCTGCAAAAGCATATGATGTTAAACTAATAAAACGTACAGCACGTAGTGCTGTTATATCATTACCTGATAAATCAACACTTGCATTTGAAGTATTACATGTTCTGCCATTTGATTCAAATCGTAAATGTATGTCAATTGTTGTTAAACATCCAAATACAGATGAAATTGTATTGTATAGTAAAGGTGCTGATTCAACAGTCTTATCATCGTTATCATCATACGATGAAGAATCAATAAGTCATGTTAAAATACGTCAACAATTACATTCATATGGAAGACAAGGTTTACGTACACTTGTTATGGCTCGAAGATCATTAACTAAAACTGAATATGATACATGGATGGAAAAACATACTGAAGCTGAATTATCATTTGAAAATCGTGAACGTAAAATACGTGAATCATATTCATCACTTGAATCACATTTAACATTACTTGGTGCAACTGGTATTGAAGATAAATTACAAGAAGGTGTACCAGAAGCAATGGCAGCACTTATTGATGCTGGTATTGTTGTATGGGTATTAACTGGTGATAAACCAGAAACAGCTGTTAATATTGCATACTCGGCAAAATTATTTTCACCAGCAATGCAATTATTAAAGCTACAAGCTAAATCAAAATCAGCTGCTGAAAGTTTAATACATAATTTTTTAGAAACAATTGAAACTGAAAATTCTGGTGGTATTGATAATGATTTACAAAATAATTCATCACATAGTCCTGGTAATATTAATTCAGTTGACAGAATTGCACATAGAATTGGTAGTCCATGGCAAAGACCACGTGCACTTGTTGTTGATGGTAAAACATTGACATTTATACTTGATTCAAAATCTGGTTTAACAGCACCATTTTTAAAATTAACTCAAAATTGTTCAAGTGTATTGGCATGCCGTGCAACACCATTACAAAAAGCATATATTGTTAGAGTTGTTAAAGAAAAATTGGGAATGAGAACATTGGCGATTGGTGATGGTGCTAATGATGTTAGTATGATACAAACGGCTGATGTTGGAGTTGGTGTATCTGGAAGAGAAGGTACACAAGCTGTTATGGCATCAGATTTTGCTATTGCTAGATTTCCAATGTTAGCTAGATTATTATTATTACATGGACACTGGTGTTATGATAGACTTGCCAGAATGATACTTTATTTTTTTTATAAAAATGCCATGTTTGTCTTCCTCATATTTTGGTATCAGGTATGTACATTATTTTATATTTTATTTTTATTTGAATTGAATACTACATTTATTATTTATTTATAGCTGTATTGTGGTTTTTCTGGAGGTGTCATGATCGATCAAGTGTACCTGATGCTTTATAATTTGTTATTTACCTCACTGCCACCATTGGTCATTGGAATTTATGACAGAGTTGCTTCATCCAAACTATTGCTTGAATCACCGGAGCTTTATAGCCGTGGTAGACTGGCCTCTGTATATAAACCTCATTCGTTTTGGATAACAATGGCTGATGCATTGTATCAAAGTATCATTGTATTTTTTGTTAATGAAGCTGTAAGTTTTATCATCATAATGATCATTTATTTATTTTTAAATTAACTTTTTTGTCTTTTAAAATAGGCTTATTATGATTCTGTTGTTGATATTTGGGAATTTGGAACTACAATAACTACCTCTTGTATAACTGTGATGTTACTTCATGCTGCAATGGAGTTTAGATCATGGGTATGTTTTATTTTTATATTATAACATTATCATTTAATTATAAAAAATTATACTTTTTATTTTCAGACAATTTTACATGTTTTAACGATAATTGGATCGTTAATAATATTTTTTGGATTTTGCCTGTTGTACAGTTTTGCTTGTGTCAATTGTATGGGTTTACCAGGATCATACTATGTGATGCCTGAGGCAATGTCACGTCAAGTTTATTGGCTTACTGTTTTACTTGCCTCGGTTCTTGCCGTTTTACCCAGGTAAAAATTTAACAATTAATTTAGTAACGCATAAATATAGTATTTCAATTTACTCATATTATTTTGGACCTTTAAACTCATCACAAGCTTAGATAAATAAATATCAATGACCTTAATGTATCAAAGAGAAAAAAAAGACTCAATCGATGTATCACTTTTCGATATAAACACTAATGGATTTTATTTTTTCTTTTTAATTTCATCAGATTTGTTTACAAAACTGTCAAGAATACAGTGGCACCAGATATGTTGCAACAAGCTAAACTTCGTAATCGTATGAAACAAAAAGTAAAAATGCAAAATAATATTGGAAGAAATATGACGAATGGCGAGAGTCGTCTCGTAGCCAATTGGTCGCGTTCAACTGAACACGCGACTATCAGGTACTAAATCATTACCGATCTTACACTTTGATATCACATTGTAAAAATGAATATCTGAAGTAACTAGTACAAGGAAAAAAATAATAATATATAACTGATAAATAAACATACGTGAACTTGAACTCGATACTCGGAACGTGTTTTGACAGTTTGATATAAAATGACAAATAGACTCACTTGTTATTTTATTTTATTTATTCTTTTTTTTTATTTTATTTTATTTTTCATTTATTTAACAGGCCAAGAACATATGGAGGCAAGAGCAATGTTCTAACTACAATTGTTGCTTGATGTGAATCTTGAAATATATTTTTATGAAGAATTTAATTTTAAATATTGAAAAAAAGAAAAACAAAAATCTTTAATGTCTGTGGTTGAAAACTACAGGCTCATCAAAATGTGCCACACACTGGAGTCACACAAACACAGTACAAGATTTCACTTCAAAAAAAGAAGAAAAAATTAATTATTGGTAAACTAATGTGTAAAATGATTTCTTTTTTTTTTTTTTTTAATGTTAATCTTTGGTTTTTGTCAATAGTTAATTTAATTGTTATTAAGACAATAGATTTTTACATTTATTTTTTATTAAGTCAATGTGGCCTTCCGAATTCCCAGGACTACTTTTCGTTGCATTTATCGGCTGTGACGGTTAAAGGGACCAAGTCTTAATTAGTTAAAATGGGAAAATGCTTAAAATACAAAAATTTAAACAATAAAATGGTCAGTTGAGTGGTCATTAAATTATATCGTATATAACAATATTATAAAATGAAAAAACTTGTTTTTAAATTCGAGCTTTAGTGCATTAATTTTATTTTTGTTTTCATATTTAATGTTCCACGTTATTACACCCACAAGTAATTTCGATAAACGTAAAAATAACAAATAGTTATACGTACTGTTATGATCATTTTTCTTTTTTCAAAGAATGAGTTATATACCTTGTGTTCGAGCAATTTTAGTTTAAATAAATTAATTATATCAATATCTACAATCAACAGAAATATTTTAAGTCAGTTTTTAATATAACAATCATTCAAATGATGTAAAATTGTAATTTCTATGTATCAAAGAAGAAAATTAAACCATAAATATTATTTATATGGTATAATTTTTTATTTGCATAATATGTTACAAATGCGCCATCGATTAAATGTTAACTAGATCAATTATTAGCATCGTCGTCATAACAATATTTTTATATTTAAAAAGAAAATAATTATACTTCGATAATGTTATACTTAATGTTTAAAAAAAAAAAAAATTAACGTTTTATTGTTCGTTAAAAAATATATAAGTATATTGATATATAATATTAAAACAAATAATCATTAAAAACTTAATTGTAAAATGAAAAATAAAAAACATATAAGCCGCCGACGAAAAAAAAAAAGTGATATAATAAAAAATCGAAAATGAAAAAAAATAAAATTTAAACAACAATGTTTAATGATAAGACACTAATTATTGTTCCATAAAAAAAAAAGCAGCACTGACGTGTACATAAATGTATAGATAAAAAAACCCACAAATTATATATACGTATATATTTTTTCTTCATTTTATTACATCAAATTAAATATATTAATAATAAAATGAAAAGTAAAAAAATAAAAAGTTAAACCTAGAAGTCATGTTATCTTGTGATGCGAGTTATCACTTATCAGTGAACAAGTTGAGAGAGCCAATATTGCAGTAAAAAAATAGCATAAGTAGGGGGTAATTTAATTATAAGGGGTGATAGGGGAGAACAGAGTGAAATGCAGTTTTAAAGTGGGAGATCTTTTGGCGCGATTTGCTTCAGTGCCTTCTCGGTCGACGCGCTGGCCAGTCTTATTATTATCTGGGCCTCATATTATTATTCTTTTTATTCTTGTTAAACCCTTTTCTAACACAATCGATTACTCCAAATTCAAGACATCACGTGCATTTTAGTGAAATAATAATTAATAAATCATCGGTAAGAATAAATTGCAATAAATTTAAAAAGATTTAACTTAATTTAACTTATAAGTTTTTGTGTTTATTTTATTTTTGTCCTCTTTGTGTGTCGAGAGATGAACGAGCATAAGTCTTATACATAGTCAGCTGAGATTCCTTATTTTTTATTATACTATCCTACCTCACCGCACCCTTCACTAGCCAACACTTCTATGTATCCTCTTTATGATGTCCCACATTCCGTCTGCTCCTTCCGGTGTAATGATTATTAAAAAAACTTCTTTTAAATTTATTTAAATTACGATTAAATTATTGTAAAACGACTTGTAGATATTTATAACTTGGAAAAAAAATTTCAATATAGAAATATAAATTTTGTAATAATTATATGTAATGTGATAATTGAACCGTTTTAAAATGTCCTCAAAATATTTTCACACTTGTCAGCTGATTATTTCAACGCGCCAAACAGTCTGATGCAAAAAAAAAAAAGAGGAAAAAGATCATGACTTGGTTTTTATTAATGCTTTAATCATTTAATTCAAAAATGAGTTGATGAAAAAAAATTGGAGCAATTTTTATAAATTTAATTTAAAGAAGAGACAATTTCGAAATGTAAACAAAAAAAATAAGATTTGTTTTTGTAATTATTTTAATATCATTTGTTTAAATTTAAAATATATATTATATGCTAAACTTGTTCACCTTCTTATCTGACTCTAGGCAATACTGATCGTTTGAGTTTGACACGAGGTCATCAGCTTGGTTTCCTGGTAACGATATTGTGTTTATACCAAATGGAACTGTTGCCTCGTCGATGGGAAAAATCGACACTGTTGTGCCACAATATGCACGCAAAAAGAAGGAGAAGGAGAATGATTATGACTGAAAAATAGTTATAGTTGAATGTATAAAAATTTTTATTTAATTTTTTTTTCTTCTTCTGAGGGGAGAGGAACTTGGAGAATTGTGCAACGTGATATGTTATACCAGTTGTCATCAACAAATTGAGGTGGAAGAGCTGGTTGAAGACTGAAGTGCATCCATCAATTTTGTTCATTATAATATTCTAGACTTTTGGTGAGTTCATAATTTATTTTAAATATTTCCTTAAATCGTTAATAAACTTTCAGGGACATCTTCATAATTATTTTATTTATCTTACTAGCCTATTTGTTTAATGATAATAAATATAATATTATCAACTTCTATTATCACAATGGGGATATTTTTAAATTTAACTGATGGAATCATATCTTAATCGGTTTTAAAATAATTTATATTTGTTAGTTGATGTCATTTTGATAAATATAAATATCAAATTGAAAAAATATTATCAGTTGAGACAGGTGAATAATCGTGAATTGTAACAAATATTTGTCCTTTAAAAATAAAACATAGGAAAACATAGATATTAATTTTATTTGTATATGGAAAAATTAAAAATAATATTACTTTTTTTTTTTCAGTATGTTTAAAAAGGAACATTACAAGTCGATGGACCAAATTTTGCCTTAAATAAAAATTTAGTGAATAATTCAAGTGAATTTTTGTGATAAAATAATTAAAGCAAGTGTTGATAAAAGAAAAAAAACTCTAATCAAAAGTTATCAAAGTTATTATCGCATTATTGTCAATTAGTGTATTTGAGTGTCAATAATAATGAAAAATATAATATCAAGGTTTACTCATTGAAGCACCAAAAGAATTTTATGTGAACTGAATCACATGACATCATATCATAAAGCCAGAAGGTCATAATACTCTCGAGAATCCGGAAAAAATTCATCAAGATAATAAATAGCAAAATTGTTCATTTTGTTTGTTGTCTAAAAAATCGAGAAAAAAAATACCATCATCAGCATCATCATCATCAGCATCATCAAATATACAAGGATATTATTAATTGTCCTTGTCGAATAAAAACCAAGACAAGTGCTATTTGTTGAGGAAATATTTAATACATTGATTTTAATTCTTGTGATGCAACAAGACCAATTGACAATTTGAAAAAAAAAAAAGCAAAATAAAATAAAAATATCTATCAGAGATTGGATGATCCTTGGATAAAGGACTAAAAATAAAATGACTGTTACATATACTGCTGAAGTTGCAACCTGTCGTGGTTTTGGCTGCTTCTTAAAATTATTATTAAGGTATTTATTATTATTAATTTTAATCACAACTATTACAAATTAACAAACACTTTTATTGAATTTTTATTTTTATATTTCAACACTCACTTGTGTTATTTATTTTTTATTTTTTAAACTCGAGGAAATAGAGTAGAATCATTGATGGTAATTAATATATGAAACTGTGGGTAATGGTTTGGCTCAAAGTCATTTATTTATTTATTTCTTTTTTATAATGAAAATCAGCACGAGATTGGTAATAAGTAGCTTGTGTGTACATGACGTGATAGAAATTAATTGCACACACATGCCGAACAAATGTGTGATTCAGTCATGAGAGATAAGATTAATTCCATAAAATTTTTACAATTGTGTGAAACCTTTATTTAAAATCCTCCAGACATTAATAATTTTGAAATATTAATTATAATTTTTTTAAACACAATTAAAAGCACTTTGTTTTATTTATTTTTTATTTGTCATGTTGAGATCGCAATGAACTGTCTGGCACACCCGTTTATTACCAAAATAGAATTTGTCATGCTCGTTGGTTCCAAGAGGATGTCATCGAACAACAAAATAAGAATAATGAGTAATGACAAATACATAAATAATATAAAAGCTATAAATCGATATTCGAAATTTAAAAACATTGCTAAATTTGTTCTTCTTTTTTAAATGAATTATTTAATTTATTATTTTATATTATCATTTTAAAAAATTAAATAATACACTTGGTACTATAATAAAAGCAAAATTGTATATCCAAGAAATATATTTTTATCATAGGTCAGTAGAATTGTGGGTTAATAGATGAATAAATATAATTTTTAAGTTATTTCCTTATCGATTCGTTGAACTATTTTGTGTTTAAAAAAAAACACGACATAACGTATGCTAACGGTGTCGAGTCACGGTCATCTACCCTGAATTATTACTATTATTATTTCCTACTCAATTAACATATAAACATATTTTAAATTTTTTTAATGAACATTGTTGATTTATATATATATATTTTTCTAGATGGCGAGCAAGTATTTACAAACTTGTATGGATGGATTTAGCACTATTTTTAACAATATATTATTCATTGTCCGCATTATATCGTTTTCTTCTTAATGATTCACAAAAACGTACATTTGAAGCTGTTGTTGCATATTGTGACGAGTACAGTGATCTCATACCATTGTCCTTTGTACTTGGTTTTTATGTCAGTATAGTAATGACAAGGTGGTGGAATCAGTATATTTCTATACCTTGGCCTGACTCAATTGCTGTGTTTGTATCAGCTACAATACATGGTAATGATGAACGAGGTAGACTCATGAGACGTACTATTGTTAGGTAAATTAAAAGAAGTCCAAAGATTAACTATTTTAATATGAAATATTACTAATAAATAAAAAATTATTTCAGATATGTATGTGTTTGTTTGACTCTTGTATTGGCAAATGTATCACCACGTGTAAAAAAACGTTTTCCTACTCTTGATCATTTTGTTGAAGCTGGTCTTTTGCTTGAAAATGAACGTGTTATATTTGAATCATTAAATTCTAAATTTCCAAAACCAAGTAAGCACTGGCTACCAATTGTTTGGGCATCAAGTATTGTAACAAGAGCAAGAAAAGAAGGAAGAATACGTGATGATTTTGCTGTTAAAACATTGATTGATGAATTAAATAAATTTCGAGGTAACTGTGGTAGACTCATACATTATGATACAATATCAGTACCATTAGTTTATACACAAGGTAAATTTTTTTATTTTTATTTTCTATAATTTGTATAAATAAAATTACAAATCAACTAATATATAATTTATTTTTTTAGTTGTTACACTTGCTACGTATACGTATTTTTTAACAAGTGTCATGGGTAGACAATGGGTTGAACAAACAGCTGGTGGTAATCCAGAACAAGCTGCTAAAATACCATCAAAAATTGATTTATATTTTCCAGTATTTACAACATTACAATTTTTTTTTTATATGGGATGGTTAAAAGTTGCTGAAACATTGATTAATCCATTCGGTGAAGATGATGATGATTTTGAAGTTAATTGGATTGTCGATAGAAATTTACAAGTTAGTTATTTAATTGTTGATGAAATGCATCATGATCATCCAGAATTAATAAGAGATCAATATTGGGATGAAATATTTCCTGTTGAATTACCATATACTGCTGCTGCTGAACCATTTCGTGAGGAGCATCCAGTTGCGTCAACTGCTGGCATTCAGCTATCAGCAGCACAACAAGAATTATTACCGTCATCAGTTAGAATTGATGAAATGATAAATCCTGGTTCTTACGGTGAAAAATTTCGTAATGATATTGCTGATGATGCTGCATCGGGTATTCATTTTATGGCTGGTGGTAAATTATCAAGAAGTGCAAGTAGAGTTAGTGCAAGAGATAGAGCTCTTAATACTGGTTCAACAGCAAGTAATATTGGTGGTTCATTACCAAGAGTTAATAGTATTACGAGTTTTGTTAAAAGAATATTTACAAAAGATGACAGACCTGATGGTAATAAAACACCTGGAAGAATTCCAAATTCAAGTTCATCAGCATCATTACAAAATCGATATGGTGGTGCTGGTGGCTCAATGAGAATTGGTGTTATTGAAGAAGTTGATGAACAAATGACAATGACATCAATTCGTCCAGAACATCGTCCACATGTTGCAAGTATTTTTCCTTCTGGACCACCTATACCAAGTGCTCCAGTTGATGTACCCAGAAAAATGTACAGAAATGGAGATATACTATCAACAAGTGCTCCAGCTGGTCCAGCACTTCCAACACGTTATCCAAGGTAAAACAATTATTTATTATTTTTTTTGTTTTAATTGTGTTTTTCAATGTATTTGATTTTATTATTTATATTATTAGATCTCAACTATTATCAAACTCAGCACGATCAAGTGTCGCTTATGAATATGGTCCTGTTGAAGAAGACAATATAAGTATACAATCAGCATGTACATCAACAGGATCATCACAAGTTCCAGAAGATGATGAATTTACAAAATTGAAACTTGAACGTGATAAACAAAGACATGACAGAGCGTTGAAAAAATTTGCAAGAAGTACTAGCGAAAATCAACCAACAAGTAGATCATCCGTTGATTTAAGTCGTGAAAATCTTTTACTTGGTGAACTTGCAGAGGCATCAAGAATATCATTTAGTCAAGCAAATCGTAGTGACAATTATCGTGAATCAGACAATGTATAATAGCTTCATGTAATTTTTTACAATATTTTCTTGATGATTTAGTGATAATCCAGTGCCACATAGAACATATTATATTATCAAGTAACTGCACTTGTTAATTTGATATTAATTCACTGATAATAGGTAGGACAAATTTTTATTGTTACAAAAATTATGTAAGTTATATTTTCTACTTTTAACGTTTTTAAAATTATTAGTTAATTAAATTTTATTATGTATACGAACAATAACCAGAAAAGCAATAAGCTTCTGTTGATTATTTTAATTTTAAATTGTAGATAAATTTTTTTAACACCAATTGACTAATCGAGCCTGTACTTAAATTGTGTTTTTTAAATATTCGTTGTATGTTTTGTTTTTTCTTTTTTTCAAATTAGAAAATTTTTGCTAATTAACTATTTTATAAAACTTTTTATATTATAATATATGATAATATATAGGACAGGCCAGTGTCTTGCAACAAAAAGGCAATTACCATTAGTATGTACAAAAAAAAAAATAATAATTAATAATTCGATAAATGAAAAAATGATGAACTTTTAAATAAGCTTTTTATAGTAAATTTTAAGCTCCATTTGGAAAAACACGCTCATACTGCTCATGTCTATTTTTTTTCTTGCAATATAAAACATTATCACAATGATGTAAAAATATTTTTAAAAATTAAACTTCACAAAGAATAAGAATAATAAATTTTAAAAAATTAAACAATAGAATACAACATCCCAGTTTATTAATAGTAAAATGTGTTGCTTTATTTTGTAGTTGATTTTTTATGAAACAAATTTTTTTTCAGAACAGTATTACAAATTATGATATGTCATTCATTAATTTTTGAAAATAAAAAATATATTAATAAAATTATCGATCGACTAATAATTTATTATCTTGTAGTTTTTTATTTATTTTTTTTCGTTTCGAAAATATCAATGGATCAATAAATTTCGAATAAAAGTATTAGTGCATTTTTAAAATATTTATATTACTATAAGAATTTATTAATTAATTTTTAAAAATAATAAAATAACAATTTATGTATATTTATTTTATGCTAAATATTTATTTTTAATATAATATATTATTAATTAATAGAAAATGTAATTTTTTTTTATTAAAAAAGGATGTATACTATTCTTTTGACGCTTTTTTGCCTTTAACACAGCCACTCGCACAAGCCAGAAATTGAAAGAAATTTGGCTGTGAGGACCAGGCGCGCAGACGAGTGAGTAGTAATTCAAATTACTACTAACTCATTCTGCGCTCCGAGTAAAGCCGTCCAAATTTTCG
>JAPYYR010003034.1:0-15766 GCA_030523065.1 Aphidius colemani | reverse complement strand
CGCGTTAATTCACTCGTACATTAACGCGTTAATGCACTTGTACATTTACGCGTTAATTTACTTGTACAATAATGCGTTAATTCACTCGTACATTAATTCGTTAATTCACTTGTACATTTACGCGTTAATTCACTCGTACATTTACGCGTTAATTCACTCGTACATTAACTTCAAACCACAGGGCTTCTTATTTTTTGATTTCTATCAGGAACATAGAATGACCGAGGAGGTATTTGCTCATTCAAAATTTACCTCTTCGATTTTATAATTTCCCAATTTTCAAATTTTTTTTATCGAAAATTTTTCGATTTCTATTCGGAACATAGAATGACCGAGGAGGTATTTGCTTATTCAAAATTTACCTCTTCGATTTTATAATTTCCCAATTTTCAAATTTTTTTTTTTCAAGAATTTTTCGATTTTTATTAGGAACATAGAATGACTGAGGAGGTATTTGCTCATTCAAAATTATTTCAAAATTTACTTTCTCGATTTTATAATTTTTGATTTTAAATTGAATAAACTCTAAATCCACTCTTAAAAAAAACTCTCAATCTACATTAAAAAAACCCTAAGCCCGCTCTATAAAAACTCCACTTCAAAATTTTTCTAGGCACTTTTACGGTTCAAAATTATCTCGAGACTCCATGTAAATGCGCTAATTTCCCTGTAATACTTCTCTAAATCTACTCCGTTTTTACGAAAAAACAGGCGAATGGCCCTATTTTTTATATTCAAATAAATTTATAATATTTTTTGACATCAATATGTATTTGGCCTATAGTTAAATTTAAATAAAATCCGTACTCAATTAATTTTCAATTTAAAGATTTAAAGATTATTATAAAAATCAATAAATAAATTAAATCCAACTATTAAAGTGTGAATATTTTTCAAGCAATAATGTCTTTTGAATGTCACGATTTAAAAAACCCAAGTATATAATATTACATTCTAAGTTTAGTCATATATTTGTTGGTAAAATATACCGTTTGTTAATACTGGTTTTGAGTAACGAAATAAATTATTATTTGTGGTTTAACTTGACACGATATTATTTAACCAACATGCAGTTTCAAATATAATTATATTTTGTCATATATGAATATATCATTGTTCATATTACAATATAGATAGAAATTTTTTGTCTTCTTCAAGAAAAAAAAGTCAACATAAATTTAATAAATAAATCTCATCAACAAAGCTTATAATATTATATTTTAAATAAAAAAAATATATATATATATATATTCACTCAGGTGAAACATAAAAAAACCATCATTAAATAAATTTTTAAATTAAATAGTTCTTAATCGTCCATAACGTAATAAGCCAAGTCCATCACATCACCACGCAGCATGAACATCATTCAGACCCATCAGGCTAATAGTCAAGTGGCAACGAATCGATTAAACACACTTTTGAATATTTTATATATTTATAGTTGAATCAAGACAAATTTTTTTAAATCTAATAAATTATTTTGATTTGTATATTAATATTAACTAATATTAAAATAAATCAGATATATTTTAGCCTTATATTGCGCCATTTTGGCCTCTGATCTTCATGTACGATTAGTCATAATTCTACATGCGTTGAATGTTCTATAGACCAGTCGCATAACTCCACGTGTGGTACCTTCTTCCTGTAATTGCACTAAGAGCAACTGGCTTTTCTTCACTATAGATACATTTATATATGAATAAGTATGAGATGGATAAGGACACGCTTTTTTTAAAAAAAAAAAACCAAGAAACTGGTATTCAGAGTTTGATGATCCCAAACGATTCATTTGTATAATAATGCACTCGAGCACTGTTGTTTCTTTTTTACTTTCATTTTTTCCTTTTATAATTTTAATAATTTATTATTTTTGCTTTTTTCAATTGTATTGAATATGCAAACATAAGGCAAATAGATCTCTGGACCTAATGATAATAAGCTAGTGTCTTGATAATTTTATGTATATGTATGTGCAACTTGCAGAATTATTCAACGAATATATAATCATTGATTCTTCAAGGATATTACATTTTTCATTGTTCATTATATTAGTTAATAAAGGAAATTAAAAAAAAAAACACAATACAGTTTTATAATCAAGTAAATTGTTTTTTTTTTCAATTAATAAATTAAGTGAAAAAAAAAATAAATAACAAGACCAAATAATAATATTTTAATACTGTTTGTTTGGGAAAAGTAATTTCAGATTGAAAATAAAATATTTACAATATATTTTATGATATAAATACATGCATTGGATTTATCGCATCATGCAATTTACATGTGCTGTCAATTATTAAAATTTACGATATTCCAAAGTGTTTTTTTTATTATTTTATATTAACTTTATACACGAAACAATTTTTCAAATATTTTTATAAATGTAGAAACTCTTTCAATCAATCTATACACCCACTATCATAACTGTATGAGCAGTCTATCAGCTTAATAAATTTTTAATTCAATATTATTTGATATCGCATGTGATAAATATTCAATATACATGTAATATAATATAAAAATATAATTGATTTTAAATTTATTTTACTAAAACTACTTGTTATCTATTTATGAATTTTAATTTACAAGTAAGCCAGATATTTTCCTCAGTTATTATTACCATCAGAAATTAAAATAAAAAAGGCATTAATTTTCAACAATTAAATTTTTCATGAGAAAAAAATAAAAAAACCAAAGAACATCGCCTTTGCAAATTTAAAAATACTTTAATATAGTTTTTCTTAATTTTAGAAAAAAAATTTTTTTGAGCCCAAGAATCATTGGTGAAGTTGTTTTTTAATAAAAAAATATTTACAATCATTGAATTTTTTAATAAAAAAAAAATAAGAAAATGAAAAAAAGTTTGTAACTATCAACTCGTAATGAGGCTATAAAATCTTCTTGGTTTTTAAAGTATTACAGACAATGATAATGGCATATTCCATCCACTAACATAACAATAGAAGAGAAAAAAAATAAAAAAAGCCAATTGATTGTTGAATGAATCAAGTTGCTTGTCTGTTTTATTTTTTTTTTTTATCTTCTCGGTCGTTGAATAGATTTATTGATGACCCTTTAACCTACTATTGACCATAATCGATGCTAAAGTCAAACAGGTTATTATTTATTTACAATTTTTTCCATTACACTGTTGGTTTTTTTTTTTTTTTTTTAAACAAAAAAATCATAATGCAAAAAACGTTGATTGAAAAAAAAAAAAGGGTTTAAAATCAAGTACATGGGCAATGTAAAAGCAGTGACGTTAAATTTGCATTTAAAGATAAAACCAGTACCAGAAACCAACATAGCAATATACAAGTAGCCTGAATATATTTAGTATTTCATTTAAGTTTTAAATTCAGATTGTTGTCACCATATTTTATAATATTATTCTGAAACTGTTGCAGCGATAAACAGCAACAAAAACATCACGCGACACATACACTACATATTTATTTATAATAAAAAAAAATCATTGATTTGCATTAAATAAACATTAGGAAATTTTTCGTATTAAATAAGTCAGTTATTTTACACTTGCCCATGAGAAAATCAAGAATAAATTTGAGAATCACACGATGATATTATTATAAATATATTTATAAACTTTAACTCAACAGATAAATATGAATAGACTAAAATCAATTGAACTAATACACGAAGGGAGTGAACACAATTTTATGTTAAAAATTTTAACTGTAGCTTGAAAAATTGATGATTCATTGGTGAGAATTGAATTTATTTATATGTATATGGTCAATATAATAGCGTTGATTAATTCATATTGAATAGAAAAAAGCACACAGTCAGAAATTATGGTTTCTTGATTAGAATGAGTGATAAAGTTATAAAGGTGATTTTGTAAGACCTTGTGGGAATATTGTGGTCTCATTCATATGTGTATATACATAGCCTTTGACCAAGCATAACAGTAGTTGATATGATATGCACACACATTTGCTCACATTAACAATATAATATTTAACAACTTCTAAACAAATAATATCACAGTCCTGTGGAATATATTTATACGTTTTTTTTTTATTATTATTTAATTTAATTTATGATTCTATTGTTGGTATTAGTATTCAATTAGAAGTTACTCTTTTGGATTATCCATGTGAATTTAAAAGCTTTATATGACTTTGTGTTGTTAAAAATTTAAATTGTATAGTAAAATAATGGGTTTTTTTCTATCGAGACTTGTAAAAATATACAGTACATTTATTATTTTAAATAACTATTTTATTTTGCTTCCAATGATTATTGTTGATGATTTTAAAATAATAACATAAAATTATATAGTTTAAAAATAATATACTCGTTTGCATAAATAGATATAGATAAATGTCGCCGTTAGGATTTATAAAATAGTATGTTGCAGTTTTTAAATTAAATGATGAAACTGTGTGCTTGTGGGATAAATATTACTGACGCCAAGTGAACACGACATCTAATGAATAGCATGTCTATGATACATCCATAGACAAATATACTGTTTGCATTTTGGTAAAATTATTTCTGGAATATAATTTCTAAGTATGTCGATAGCTTTTTATTTATTTAAATAAATTAAATACTGCTGAAAAATGGCTGAGCAAAGGATGTAATTATTAGTAATTAATTTATTTGAATAAATTAAAAGCTCTTGACATTTCTATAGAAATAATTGCTGGAAATTTAAAAAAAAATATCTAGTAATCATTTTTAGAAATTATTTCCGGAAATTATTTCTGGAAGTTCTTTAAAGAATATCTAATCGACACTTTTAGAAATTATTTCCAGAAATAATTTCTAGATATGCCAGTATGTGATAACACCGAATCATTTAGATGAATCTACTAGCGAGAGCCTAACGCTTGAACTACGCAGACTTGAACTCGAGACCATAGCACTGTAGGCAAGGCTCTTGCTGACTTAACCATCAGCTAGCTCAATTAGATATGTCGATAGCTTTTTATCTATTTAAATAAATTAAATATTGCTGAAAAAAGGCTAAAGAAATAATGTAATTTACCTATTGATTTCAAAAGTTATCAACCATAGCCATATTTTCTCCTTAGTTATTCAGCATTGGTAATTAATTTATTTGAATAAATTAAAAGCTATTGATATTTCTAAAAATTATTTCGGGAAATTTTTATTTTTATATTAACGGTTATTGCTTGTACAGCGGTAAATATTTATATTGAATCATTTGATAAATAATATCTATTTTTAAAAATTTAAAATAATATTTATGATAAATACTTTGTTAGTTAACTAATTATTATTGATTATTTGATTGATTATCTACCAGCTTGAAAGCGACAAAAAAAATATACAAAAAGACTTTTTTTCTTTTACAATATAATATATTTAAAAAATTTTAAGATGTAACAGTACTCTCTGTATTCATTCAACTAAGTATAATGTTGAATTGAATTTGCAATAAATTTCACACGCATTCTAAACATTTTTCAAGTATTTTTTTTTTTTTTTTAAATTAAAAATAGAAAACTGTTTAAAATTTTATATTTATCTAACAATCAATCAGCTGTCAATAATATTCAACCGACTAAATAATTTGTTATATATCTTTGACAAGCCATCCAATTTAAATTTTAATTGATAAATTGTATTTTCTATTTTGAATTTAATGAAAAATAATAAATTCATTGCATTATTACATACAAAAAAAATAAATACATATTATTTTTAAAATATTATATTCATTTATTTATATACATAGGGAAAAAAATAAAACGTCAAGACCCTCAAGTATAATTATTTACCAAATGTATAATTATCTAACAATAAAGTCGCACAATTTAACTTCCAGGATATATTCAATTAATCACGTTGGGCGCCTGTAGAACAATTGGAATTGAAAAAAATATAAAAAATCCCCTTACTGTATATATGTGTGAATTTTTTAATGACTACAAAATTGAAAAACAGTATAATAATTATTTTTTTTTATGTATTATGAATCATGAGAAAATTTTTTTAATACCATAGATATATTTATTAGTAACTTTATGTGAGCCTGAGAGAATATCAGTAAGTTTTCGGCATCGTAAATATGTGATGATATTCTCGAGTGTTTTGTGTATGTATAAATGCATATAAATATAATACAAATATATACGGTTATGCCAGAAGATGTGAAACATATTAATGACGTTCTTTTTTTCTTTTTTTTTCTAATGAAAATATTCGAAAAAGATGAATGATAACCAGAGAAAGACGTGCGAGAGTTACAGTAAAATGACTTTAATTTTATTTTTCGTTAATCTTCCATTTAGACAAATATATATTTTTGTAAAAATATTTGTGTGGATATACATACATATATAAAAAATTTCCAAGTGTTTCGCACAAGTGACGAACAAACTATCATCAAGATAAAGAGTGATGACGTGAATACACAAAAGCATCATTAATATGTTTAACAAATACTTTTTAACAACACAAGTATCACTTGGCACATATTATGTATATGCCAATACACATATAATGAAATACCACATGAGTATCATGTACGTGTAAAGAAGTAATAATTGCAAATATCCCGTTGAGCTACTTGATAAAAAAAGCCACTCAAAAATAAATAAATAAAACAACATTATTATGGCTTGAACACGAAAAATAGATCTCTGCGCTTGATTCGTTAATGCAATCAACTGAATTAAATTTATAAGTTTTTTTTTCTTTTTTTTCTTTTTTCATTACACAAATTATTTTATTTATATGTATATATTTTTTTTTTATTTTATTTATTCATTGTTTTTTCAGTAGGTCCATTAAGGTAGCCGAATTAATACGGGATTTTTGTTACGGCTATTATTATTTTATACTTTTTTCTTTCTTTTTTGGGGAAATTAATTGACGAGATCCCTTTCATACTAGAGAATTTAAAAAATAATTTAACTGTTGATTTTTACTAGGCCGAAAAATATTATCTCAACAGCTGATGATGAAGACCCGGAAATTGTACCGCAAATTTAACACACCCGTCTGATTCTCGTTTCTTTTTTTTTTTTTTTTTTTTTTTTTTTTTTTTTTTTGACTTAATACCGTTAAATTTAATTGATATATTCTCAAGACTTTGAACTTGAAAAATATAAAATAAAATAAAATTTAAGATAATAAAAATCATAAAAAGATTATTTTTTTTTTTGTTATATCTTTGAATATAATTTAATTATTTATATTTGAAAATAACTGGACTTGTAATGTCACTTTACTTTTATGGAAGAATTAAAAAATTAAAAAAAAAAAATGATATATATTTAAATGCCTTAAAAAAATCATGAGAAAAAAAGATATAAAAAAATAATATTATGTATTTATTATTTTTTTTCGAATTCCATTCTTGCAACAATTAACATTGGCATTTATCGTTGTAAAATCAGCTTTACAATATTATTATTTTTATTTATAATAAAAAAATATTACCGCTCATTATCAGCGCGAGGAGAAAATAATTTATTTAATTTAAATGAGTTTTAAATAAATAAAGATTATTTTTTTTCAAAAAAAATTATCTATATGACAAAAAAAAAAATGAAAAATTATATTCAATTTAAAGAAACTTTAAGAATTTATATGAATTAAACATTTTACTTATCTAAAAATATAATATTGTCCGTTTAAATTAATAAAATCCATCTAAATTTTCAATTTAATTTGAATAAATTTCAAGTTGATATATATAAAAATATCGATCGAGTTTTAATGCCAAGTCATAAACATATTTAAATATTAATGTCAAATACACACGTGTCATATTTTTAAAACCGGAAATGACAGGTTTATAAGCGTTTATTAATATTTTCAACGTAATATGGGTCAGTGGTACGTATACTGTTATAAAATTTACAAATTGGATATATTTTTATAAAGAAGATGTGATGATTCATCAGCATACCGATACATAACTATACAGATTATTCATTCTTTTTTTTTTTTGGTATTGATTTATATCGGATTTAAAAAATTTGCAGGGCAGAACCGTTCCAAACCAGTGAATTATTCCAGTTGTAACATAAACACAAAAAAATATTACGTGAATATATCATTCTCAAGATGAGTCGAATGATTGAATTGATTTTATGATCAAAAAACCTCTACAACTTTTTGACCTGAATCTTCTTTTTATTGCTTTATGATTTATCAATCTTGTTGAAAATTGCACATCATTCAGGAAACATTTAACTATTAAGGTCATTGGATGACCATATGTGTATTTTCATATGAAATATAATTAATCAAATAAAATTTTAATGTTTTCATCTTATAAGTGTATATACTTAGTGAAAAATTAATTTAAAAAAAAAAATGAAATAAAATTTATCATCAAATCCCATTACTCACATTAAAATTTTATACTCTCAATAAAAGATAAAAATATTCAAGTTTAAAAATATATGAATTGTAATATAATATTACATAGATAAAAAAATAAAATAGTAAAAAAAAATGATCATACCTGAAGAAGAATGTACTCAAAAAGTTTGACATGATTGCGTCAGTGTGTCGGAAGTTAACGGTATGCTACACCTTGTTCTATCATAATCATCATCATACCTGAAACACATAATATGCATAAATCAATATACACTCTACCAAAAATGAAACCACTGTGAAAATATCTATATAAATAAATAAATTTTAAAAAAAGTAACACACACACGACAGTGTTAATGGACATTAAATTCAAAAATCACATTAACATATTATGCAACAAGAATGCACCGAAAAGAAATAAAATAAAATAAAAATAAATGAACAAGACATTGATTAAGAACCGGCACTTATTTCAACAATGTTTAAACAGTATTTATTTATTTTTATTTATAATTTAAACATGAATGTAGTTGTATATAGAGGAGTAACAAAAAAAAAAACACTGTGTGTCTCCCATAAAGCATTTGAATTCGTGATGGTATGTCTGGTTATTGAATATACCAATAGCTTAATCACCAATGCCAGAAGAGTTCCCAAGAGTTCGATTATACTTAGTAAAATTTGCGATCAAAACACTAACAACACGTAATCCAATAGCTAACCTCATTTCCATCATACCATCATCATCATCATCATTGTCTCAGAACGGTATGGCATCGTGTGTCCCATATTGTTCTTTTTTTAACAGCATCAATACTTTTTTCTCTACAAGATAACACATTTTCATGTATAAGTTCTTGAAGATAAGTATAAGCCTTCCCATGTAGAAAAAAAATGTCAATTTGAGGTCATTTTTTTACTTCAGACATCTAATTGACGTCAAATTAAAAACATTTTCTACCTGGGTTTTTTGAAATAATTGCTATTGACACATTAATTTATTCAACATATACAAAAAATAATTAGATAAGTTATAAATCAAATAAAGAAACTTAAAATGATGAAGCGTGATTCCTGCAATCTTACATATGTGGTAAATTTAAGATGGGTAAAAACGGAAGTACAGAAGTGTTCTCGTGTTAATATTGATAAACTAAAGTATAATGCATGTTGATAAATCAAACTGAAATATTGAGCTTGAATATATAAGCTGTACCATTAATTTACCATTGCGCATACGCCCAATAATTTCTGACTTCCATTGCAGTAAACATTCCATTACTTCTAATGGTTAAATTACAACAATAATTGTGGGTTTCATGTGTCTTCTCTTATTCTATTATACAAATGCATTTCATAGACACTGCAATACTGAATGGTATGCAATGATAAATTATATTTGATTTGCTAAAATGACTTTGAAAATGACAGGTTGTATTTATACGTCTGCACATTTCGATTATAAGCATTAATAAAACCACATGGTTTTTTTTTTTTTTTTTGTACAAAAAAGATAATTGTTGGCTTCCAAGTTATCTCGTTTTTCGAATGGAATGATTTATTATTTTTTCTTCACTAACAAAGGTTCTATCCAAGTTTCCGCGTGCCTACTACTCTACTTTTACATACTTCAAAAAGATTTAAGATTTTTAGATTAAAAAAAAATAGATCAGCGTTTATGAAGAACATATTGACAAGTAGTTTTGACTTTTTAAAACTAGTGATGTGTTGTTTATTGTATACACAAACCGCTATGTTACAAACTCAGCGTATGGCATCTCTCATCTATTGTAGTTTTGACAACTCATGCAGCACACTTGCTTATTACTGTTACTAAACATTAATCTGCATATCGTTAAAATTTTCAAGATCAAAATAAAAATTATGTATTCCCCATTGACAAGTCAACTACTTTGTTTACAGATAAAAATTTACAAAAGAAAACGTCTACGTACTGTATGTGTCACGTGAATCTCTTGAAGACTGATAACTGTTTATAATTACGTACAAGTTTTTGATTTAATGATTAACCCCCTCTCCCCTTTCTAATTAGCAGATAATTATCGTGATTATTAATTATCAAAAAGAACGATGTCAGAAGTGGGATTCGAACCCACGCCCACAGAAGTGGACTGCGACCTGAACGCAGCGCCTTAGACCGCTCGGCCATCCTGACCCTTCCTTGGAAAATGCTTAAGGTTCTATAAAACTCGAAGGACCAAAAAATGCACAATTGTAATGATAATTTCAATTGTT
Source organism: Aphidius colemani (assembly GCA_030523065.1). NCBI lineage: Eukaryota > Metazoa > Arthropoda > Insecta > Hymenoptera > Braconidae > Aphidius > Aphidius colemani. The sequence goes on along the minus strand of JAPYYR010003034.1, from coordinate 5,173 downwards.
TCATGTAATTTGAACAGCTAATAATAAATACTATTGACAATGTTAAATAGTTCGCTGTATAATAATGATTCTTTATTTTTTTATAAAAAATATCATTTGCAAACCAACAGAAGGCACTAGGAGTCTTTGAAATGACTTGTATATTAAATATCTTCTTTATCTACGGACATCATAATAGTAAACTCTTTTTTAAAAGTACAGAGATCAGTTGATCATATAATGTACAATTTTCATCTCAACTTTTCACGTAATAACCAATATTATCTAATTTTAAAAGCTCATAAATATATAGATACCATAATTATGTATGAAAAAAAAAATAAAAAAAAAGAATAATGATGTATAATATTATGATAGCCTTAATTTTTCACCACGACAATTGTCATATAATTTTCTTCTTCCGTAAAAAAATTTCTTCAAAATAAGCAAGAAAAACCAGGCAAAAACGATATTGACTTTCCCTTCCGCGATTAAATGCAATAGTCTGTATTTATTTTCATATACATCATCATTACGTGATAACCATTGAAACAAGTAAAAGCAAAATTATAAAAAATAATAATAAAAATAATTGTTTATCATTGATTTTATATATATTTGGCTGAAAGATGTTGTAAGGGATAAAGTGAAAACTGATTTAATCAGCAGATATTAAATTCAACAAAGTAGATATTATTTATTTGATTTTATTTGTTAAATAAAATTCTTTAAATTAAAATATGAATAAATTATAATGACAGTAATAATATTTTGTTTTTTCATCACGTAATCATTTTCATTGAATATATTTTCATGTGACTGTATCGAGCTATATCAAATGGTTTGTGAAATTAAATCGTCTGCACATAAACGTGACTTACAACTTACTAGCTTTTGTAACTTTACACTAAAAAAGGCAATATCTTCTCAGTTACGAGAGTAAAAACAGCATCCATATTAGACAGACCACTTACTCTCTTATACCATCATTAAAATTTTACTATGCATACAAATTATCAGGACCTCTTTTCCAGCTTCATTAAAAATATTATCACCAAATTATTCAAGATAATTATATTGATAACAATTAAATGAATTTGGTTATTAAATATATATTTATATTGATTTTACAATAAATTTTGTGCAAATTAAGAGAGAATTTCATAGTGTTTAACTATTTATATAGAACATATCCTGTTTTCCGAGGTAGGACCGGTTATAAATATACAAACACACAGAGAAACACGAAGACATTAATGGATTGTGATCACATATAGAAAGCAATGTGCTATTTGCTTGTTATATAAGACCAGCTGGTGACCAAGCACAATTTTTCACAACAGTTTTTCAAATTAATTCACATTTTTTTACATGAAAATAGATGTATAGGCTTATACACTGTTTATGATTATTGGCAGTGATACTCTTCTTATAGTTTACATGCGACTTTTTGTGTTAAATATTATACACAGAATATTTACATCAAAGATCTTTCACCCTCTTATCCCTGAGGCTTTTTACATATAGTGAAAGGGTTTTACATATATTGTACCGTCTAAAGTACACAAATATATACCCAGATATATAAAATATTCAATGTACAATATATATAATGCATATGTGACCTTCTTTATGAAAATCAGACGCAAATACATTTTACATTTCATCAGTCTTCGATATAAAAAACGAAAAAAAATAGATTCAATCAATTCATGCGTCAGATTTTCTCATCTGTATTCAATTTATATTTAAAAAATATATGTTGTTCACTTTCATGATATCTCTACTGGAAAATACATGAACAAATCAGTAAATGGAAATAAAAAAAAAAAAAATTGTCAACTGTATCATGTTAAATCACTGGAGATTTAAGCAATGAAAAAGAATATTTTCTACTTATAAAATCATCACCTCAAGTCAAATAATAATTATAAAATATAAAAATAATTTTTCTCAATTTGTATTTTATTTTTTTTTTTGGCTATTGTATAAATAAAAACTACCCTTTGTGTATCAAATTTTCTAAATGGACTTTTTGATTTTAGGGTCGAAGCTAATAGCTGTATCTTTCGTAATTTTTTTTTTTCCTATTAAACCATCAATTACGACACTTCAATTATAATCTATGACATGTTATTCTTTATTTTCTTTTTTTTTTTTTGATCAAATATTAACGTTTAATTAATAACAAAATAGTAATGTAATATATGTTGCAAAATATTAATTGTTAATGCAATAATATTAAGTCACGAAGGTGTAATCATTATAAATTTTAAAAAAAATTTTTTATTTATTTGAGTGATTGTAATTTTTAAGTATGATATATTATTGTGGGGAAAAAGTTTCAAGAGAAAGGGGAAACTAAATACAAAGACAGTAAAGCTATACTGATTTTATTCACTCAGTGCGTATAGAATAGCGTGTGCTTACCGGCTCTCACCTACCACAAAAATAAAAAAATAAAAGTAACAGTAACAGTAAAGTGACACTAACATTACAGAAAAAAATTTAAAAAAGTACATTATTTTTTTATGTCAAGTAACATCAAGTTGACTTGATCAAAAGAAACTTTAATATCCTGTCAAACGTCAATACTGATGTATTGAGTGCTTTTAGCTTGATCAGTAAATTTTATGACATTCAAGAAAATTGACAATAAATTAATTACTTTATATTTTATATCTGTTAAAATAAATTGATATTTTATAAAATATATATTCTTCAATGCAAAAAATATATTTTGCTGAGATATAAATTTAACTCTCAAACAAAGCATCTGTGTGTGTGTTATTTAAGAAAAAAATAAAAAAACTTTTTCAAATAAAAAAGATAAAATATGTAAAAAAAAAAAGCCTGATTCATCAGTTTTTACAAATTTACAAGTATATTGATTAATGTAAATTTAAAAAAAGTGGAAATAAATGATAAAAAACAATTTTTAAAAATTTAAAAACTTAAAAAGAACAATAAGTCAGCTTTGATAATTTAAAATAATGAGCTGCTTTGAAGAAATGAAGAACAATTATAATATTATGATAATTAACTTTACCAACAAACTGTGAAAAAAGTGAATTTATTATTATCATTGTTGTTGTTGAAATAAAAAAAAAGAAAAAAAAAACTAATTAAATCATAATGATGTCAGTAAAATTATTTATTATTATAATTGAATTATTTTTTTACATTGAATATGGATTGTCAATGAATGAATCAAATATATTACGTTTAGGTAAATCATTAAAATCAAAAATTGAAATAACAATTAAAAATGTTAATGAAAATAATAACAATGATACTGATAATATAGATTTATTAAAACCAAAAGGTCGTTCAATATCATTTAGTAAAAATAATCCCGAGTTGGATTGGAAAAAATATTTGAAAAATGTTGTTGATAAAAATGAGGAAGTGCCACGAGATCTTGACCTAAATTTTATGAGTGAAAAAATTGCATCAAATGGAAATAGTATACAGTGGTTAAATGATTTATATGATCCTTTAAAATGGACTCGTGTGCCTGGTAAATTGACTGATAATTGTCGTAATGACATGGAAGGATTTTTATTTGCATTAAAAAATGGAAAATTATGGGCAGCTAAAAGTAAGATTATTAATTTTCTTCTTTTTTAATATTTAATTTGCAAATATATATTTATAATTTTCTTATTTTTTTTTTTCATTACGAGTAATGAATATTAAAAATAAACTTTTTTTTTTTTTATTTCAATGACATTCATGGTGCCTTTCATAACGTCCACGAAAGTAACACTATACATTTACAAATATAAATAAAAACCTTTCACTTTCCATCGTCCACTGAGTTTTTTTATTTTCTTATATTTTAAAACTTGTGCAATTTCTAAAAAAAATCACGGATATTAAACTGCATAACATCACCATAACAGCCCTCTTAATTTGTCAAAATTAAATTTAAATTTTCAATACAATATAGTATTTTTTTAAAAAATTATTTCTTCTGAATTTTTTCATTCAAATATATCTGCATGATTTTTCATTCAATAATGTTTTTCGTTATTAAAATTTGTTGAGAGAAAAAAAAAATTAAAATTACCATATATGCTTGGTAAATTTTAATTAAACGTTAATAAATTTTTATTGAAAATTCAGTTATTTTTAATTATACTAATTTGCTATAATTTTTTTATTAAATGGTTTTTTTTTTTCGATACTTTTCATGTAGCACGATTACTATGCCAGCTATTACTGAATATTTTTTGTTGTATAAATTAACGATCATCAAAAAAGAATTTTAAAAAAAATTTGTTAATAATGTTCAAACGTATCAAAGTCGAAAGTACATTAATATATATACAGCTAATTATTTTGTAATCTTATTTTTTCTAATTTTTTTTTTCTCTATATATATCTTTTATTACGAGAGTTGGATTTCATCGAAAAATTTTGCAATTTCAAATCACCGGAATTTTTTTAACATGATTAGAACTTATATCGCAATATTTATTATTTATTTCAATAATAATTGTAATTATTAATATAAATTTTTTATTAAAATTATTATTATAAGAATATATTTATTAACCATCACAGAATGAATGTATGAATGTATGTGCACAATACTACGAATATTTTGATGCAACTAATGAGAAAAACTTTTTTAATTATTCATTGACAAAGTGTTTCATCGAGTCACCGAAACAATTGTCATACATAATTACTAAACTTTCTGTTGGATGAAAAACTGACATGACATGAATGCATCCAGCAGAATCAATAACAAGTGATTCCAATATACAAAAAATTAAAATATGAAAAAATAAAAAATCTATTCTTCACTTTAATGATTATTTCATGTCAATATTTTATTTTATTTAATTAAGATTAACCGTAATTATTCATCCTAGAAACGTCTTTAATTGATATGTAAATATAAAAAATATCTACTGATGCGTTTACTTATGACAATTTTTATTAAATCGAAATCTCAACGATGAAAATTTTTTTAGAAAATAGTCTGAATCTTCATCTAATTGTCTGACAAATTCGAAAAATTTCATGCGTTTTAATATGAAAACTTCCGGAAAACTACTATTATATTAACAAAAATAAAAAATGGAAAAAAAATTCCATTGAAAGACTGATGTTTACATTCCAGTAAATAAAAAAAGGTTTTAAATTAAAAATATTTCTTGAATAAAGATGAACAAACATACAT
>JAPYYR010003030.1:0-11968 GCA_030523065.1 Aphidius colemani | reverse complement strand
ATTTAAAAAAATAAATTTCAAAGAACATAGATAGCCTGGCCGTCGAGCCATGAAAGGACACTTAAAATTTTACTGCAAATCAGATGAATTTGTCGCCAGGAAATCTTAATGAAACGATAATACATGCCAAATATTTATTTTAAATATAATTCATACCAGCGAGTAAATTAATTTAACATGTTTAAAGCATTAATCCTGTATTTTATTTCGTCTTCAGGGACAAAAAAAAAATTCAGGGACTCGTTTGTAAGCCAAATTTCTACATTAAAAAATTCATCACTTTGTCTTTTAAAAAAAACGTTTAAAACCAATAAGCGATTCAATATAACGACAATTAAAAATAAGTACCAAAAAATATGACCACTTTTCAAAGCTAAAACGAATTTAATTAGTCAATAAATAAAAATTATTTATTATTTATTTAAAATGATATTCATTCCAAGAGAAATATTCTAGAAATTAATGGAAAAAAAAATTATTATTTTCTTTAATAATTATTATTATTGTCTCATTTAAATCAAATTTTGTTGACACGATATATAATGCATGCCAGATAGAGTGACAGACATAATTCACAGTATGATACATTTTTTTTCTTCTTTATTTTTATTCATTTTATTCGTTTAATAAGTGTATGACCTTGAATATGAATTATACACGCGCTGTTAGGTTATTAAACGGCACAGGTATATATTCTATAGAACGTATATAATCGTTCGAGTTTCTTATCAACATTATTATTTACGAGGCAATACGTCATAGATATATATATCAGCATTTTAATATTTTTTTATTTTAAAAATTTAATTATAATAAATTTTTTATCGTATAATTAATAAACATTCAATATCATGGTCAAAATACTTTGAATAATAATTTCTGGGCAAATTCAAAATTAAATATTTTGGTATAAATAATTTGACATAAAAAAGAGTGTAATTGTTATGAAAAAATTATCTTATATTTAAAATTAAAATTAATCATTAAAAAAATATTAAAATTTAAATATATATTTCAAATTTGTTGAAACAAAATTTATTGTTATCATACATCTTGGATAAATTTAAACATTAATTAATTAAAAAATGAATTAATTAGACATATTTTTCTTTATTATTATTTGTTTTGAATATTATTTACTTGCCAGTGAATATTTTTAGTGGAAAATTATTGTTTTATATTTAATTATATATATAAAAATTTATGTATCTTTAACTGGATTCATCGAATAATAACATTTATTAAAAAATCAAACCAACTGTAACATAATTATTATGAAAAACAAATATAATTTGAATATATTATTTATTTGATTAACAAAATCATTATGCATGGTTAAACTGTTGATTGAATTGTTGAGCTCAAATAAATTGTATAATACTTGAGTGTCAAATACACACATACATTGGCTAATAGTTGAATAATTTTAAAATCATTTTACATATATGTACAGCTACATATACATAATAAACTTTCCATCATACGGGTAGACTTGCCAAAAGCAAGTGTGGCAATAGCAAATACTCGTGAGCTCTTTTTTCGTATCTTTGCCAGCTCATCGTTACTGTGTTTTAATTTAAGATCACCCCTCAAATGTCATACGCATTCCGTATACATTTTCAGATCATTACACATGTATTAGTATACACATCCTGGTTTAGGTCAGACACATCGATTATATATCATTTAATTTAATTGTTAAATATAAAAATTATTATCATAAATAAATTTATTTATCTTTTTGCTATTTCGCGAATTTTAAACATTTTTTTTTATGGTTAAACACTATTTATTTTTCCTCTTATCAATGATTGGAATTTATTAAATTTATTTCAAGACCTAAAAATAGGAAGATAAGAAATGATCAAATTTACTTGGTATTTTTTTTTTTTTTTTTTCTTAGAGCTTACGATTTTGAATGAATCATTTTTTCATCACTATATTTACGTTTATTTAGACACTAAGGCAACAAGGAAAAATAAACATAAAATATTATACTAAGCACTCCTAGACTACACAGTTTATTTGATAAAATTAACAATGACAAAATATTGTTTCTTTCCATTGATTTTAGTTGGGAAAAAAGTATATGAAGTAAATAATTTAATTGAAAAAGAATGTTAAATTGATAATAATGGAATCAATCGTTTCAAATTAAGTGTGAATAAAAATTTATTTAAATTATTTATGTATGTAATTTTGAGAATATGTATAATTATCAAATTAAGTGATTCCAAAATTTAATATATATCTATGCTCACAATGTATAAATTTCATACTTGAATGTCTCAACGATGACGAAATAGCATTTATGTATATGTAACCACAAGTCGACCCACATTTAAAAATAGCCAAAAATTCTCTTAACCATATACATGTATATAAATTTTATGCTCTTTTTATTTGTCGAGATATTTTTGAAGAATAAAATGTTCTTTCAATGAAAGATTTTGGATTAATTTTAACAATATAATTTTTATAATGAAATAAGCAATTAAAACAGACAGATTTAATTAGTGGTCAGTGGACTTCAAATGATTTTGCAATATATATTTTACAATAATATATAAAATAAGATGTTTTTCTTTCATTATACAAGAGTACCATTAAATTTTGATAATTTGGATAAATTATATTTTTAATAATTAATAGAATGAGTATAAACAAATTTATGAAAAAAATATGATTTTATCTTTTTTCATCAGTTTTAATTAAAATATTAAAAAATAATTATAAATAAGCTATTAGTTATACGATTAAATGAAAAAAAAACATCTAGTTATCAGTTTTGAGGTTTTATGGTTTTACTGATTACAAATATTTGATTTAAAATTCCAATGACTAACAATTTTGCATCTTGAATATATATTTTTATAAATTTTATTGTAATATTTTCTTTTTTTACAAAAAACAGTGGATAGAAAAGTAGACATCATTTTTTTTAATGATTACAAATATAACTATTGTTTATTTTTTCTACATTTCTCAAAAAATAACCTAAAATTCTAAATGTTATAAATAATTTATTAAAAGATAACTCGACGATGTTTATTTTGTCCTCTTCATACTGAGAACAAAACAAACTTATTATTGCAATTATAAAAAAAAAAAAAGTAAAGTTTACAATATGCAAATTGTTAAAAATAACATGAATTTTTTTTTTCTGTAATAGTGTATTATTAATGATGATTTTAATTAATTGACCGTGAACCACAATATGACAGTCTACCCTCTTGGATCAAAGTTTAATAAATACTTGTCTCAAACAATAATCTTTGTTTTATTAAACAATAAATCTTCGCTTTTTTTTTTTTTTTCAAATAAAATAGTTTTATTTTTTTTCATTTATTTTGGAGTTAATAGGTAGAGGCGTATAAGTGTCGGTTTCAAAGTATCAAACTCACGAGGTATTATACTGTATTAAAACATGTCTTAAACCTTTTTATACCACGGTAATCTATTCATAATTTTTTATTAAACAAAATAAATAATAACTTACAATTGTTGTTATGAAAATGTAAACATTGAATGTAAAAAAAAGTGCGAAAAAGTGACAATTCTCAAACTAGTTTTTCCTGTGTTACTTATATTTCCTGAGGTATGGATGCATATTTTTTTCAAATCATTTTTTATAAACGTCATAATATACGTGTTTTAGTTTTGAGCTTTTACAAAATTTTATTTTTCATCTCTGAAAATATTTCGTTGGTGAGTCATTTAACGTAACATCCTTCATATACGTACTGACTTATTTTTAAATTTTAATATACCCAAAAATAACATTTATACGAATTCTTTTGATGTGTTAAGTCAGGCAATACCTCGGGCTGACCTCGGGCCAAGGAAATTTTTCTCCCAGGGAAAAGTACATAAATATTTATTCAATCATTGTAGTGCTACAGCATTATCATAAAAACAATAATAATAATGCGAATGAAAAAAGACAATATCGCTAAATTGCTAGATTAATTGTATAGATAAAATTTTTATTTATTTATCAATTCAACCACAAAATACAAAAATTGAAAAGAAAAAGAAAGTGAAAGTTTATTTCAATAATTTCTAAAAAATAATATATCGTCAATTTATTTTAATTTCAAATAAATCAATTGTTTTTTTTTTCTTCGGGTTTCATTTATTCCTTCTGTTTTATATTCATTTAAATCATTTCTTAAACTTGCAAATTTAGATGGGATAGATTTTTTTTATTCTGTATGAGTGAAGGAGATTTGAAGACGTTGAGAAACGTAGACAAAAAATTGGGCATCAATAGAAAGAGAAAGAAATCTTTGTAAGCTTGCAAAAATAAAAAAAAAGCACAGATCAATATCAAGCGTGAATTGGACCGTAACATCAAGATCGACCCGTGTGACCTAGTGTACTGGAGCCTCCCGTCTAGTCCGACAGTGGCGCCATAATCAAATTTCATTCGTCAACAATGAAAACAATCATCCCTTAACGTGAAAATATATATTTATATTTTAACATATAAATGATAAAAAAAAGCTAATTTATTCAAAATTTTTCCTTTTTATTATTTTTTGAATCATTGAGCTTGAAAATTGAAATAACAAATTATGACACTTGTTCATTATAATGTGAACAGACATTTTTATAGGTTAGAAAAAGAATTATAATTACAAAATTTACCCTTGTTTTATGTTTTTATTCTATATATTAACTATATAATATTTAAATAAACTAAATTTCTATCAGAATTTATAATACAGTAATGGAAAAAAGAAAATTCTAAGTTCAAAGTCGTTATATTATTATTATAGGTCATAAGAAGCCTCACGTGAATTTGTCATACATATATCTAAAACTAATTCTAACTTTGTCTGGATTAAAACAGTCTGTAGGTTTCTCTCTGTTCATAACTATTTTATTATTTTCATTTATAAAAAATATGTAAGACTATTTAAAAATGAAAAACAACAAAAAACTAAAACTGCAAAAACATAAATTTTAAAACTAATTAATTATTTAAAAATTTTATGAATTTCGGCTTAATCTTTTTTAACAGAATAATCATACCGTTATAATTATTATTGTTGATTTAATATGAAGAATAAAGAATCATAAATATTATGACATCAACACTTCATATTCACTAATTTCTAAAACAATTAATAACTATTTAATTAATTAATTATTTTTAGTTTATTAATTCTTGCATTTTAAATAATGTCATTAACTTTTTCTTTTGAATAAATGTATTTTCAACAGGATCATAAAGTAGTACTAATTATCGATCACAATTTCCACCACAACCTTGATGCCATTTTCATTATCAAAGTTCCGGTTAGAAAAAAAAAAATGATTTAAATTTAAATACATGTACCGATTAAAATGTATCAATTAAAATTTTTGATGGTGAAAAATTTCAATAATGAAAAAAATAAATTGAACAAAATTGTTACGAAATAAAAACTATATTTAAAATAAACAGTAAAATTTTCTATTGGTAAATTATTTGGTATCTGGGCCAATTACAACACCTGATGTCTGAGAGTCATCCGGTTATTCAAGCAGTGTGTACCAGTCAAAGCAAAGTCAAACTCAGCCAAGCATTCACAATGTCTATTCACAATGACGAAATCGTTAATTTTTTTCTCCTATTTTTTCATTGTTTTTTTTTTTATTTTTTATTGTTTATTTCTAATTTTTCATTTTCTAATTATTTGACTGATCATGTATCACCAATGTTTCTATTATTCATCAACAGTTAACAATAAAAACAAAATTTTTCCATTTAATAACATTGAAACAATCAAGGTTAAGTTTTTTCAACGAAAAAAAATAATAATTAAGTAAACAAATTAGTTAATAAATCTAAAAATTATTGATAAAATAGTAATGAGTTGTGTTCAAAGTAAAAAATTACTTACAAATTAAGTTTGAATTTGTTTTTTCCCAGTTGAATTTCGTGTGGTCACTCAATTCTTCTCACTGATCACCAAACAACAAACAAAGTAAAATTCTAACAATAATAGAAATAAAATTTGATAAAAAGCAAAAATTTTCTTTTTCAAATTTCACTTATATTTTCTATTTAAATAAGTGAATTTAAATTTTTTTTAACATAAATATGTTATATATTGTCATTCAAAATTTAATTACGTGTGTTCACGAAATATTCCAATAAATTTTGAATCCAAAAAATGTCACAAATGTCACAATTTATTGTTGCTGTTTTTTAAAATAGCATTGTTATCAGCCTTTTTACAACTGATTATATAAAATGCTGTTCAATTTTTATTATTGAATGTAAAACGAAAAAAAAGTTTACTATGTATTTTTTAAAATAAATACTATGTAGCAATTAAAAAAAATGAAAAGCAAAAAAAAAAAAAGACACGTGTTTTTATGATAGTAGTTTGTTTTTCTAAATATTAATTATTAATTATAATTTATTGTGAACGTTAAGAATATGTGATATAGGTAAGAGAAAGAGATAGATGCCGGGTGCATGCAGCTCGATGTGTAACTCAGCGGAGACTGAAGTTACATACTGATTTTAGTTCCCGGTTTAGTTGAGGCTGTGAATTTTCGTATAAAAAATAACTGAGTGGGGGGTCGGGGACACACAGTGTATACTTGGCAGGGGGTAGTAAGTATTATCAAGAAGGGGTGAAAAATATATAAACGGAATAGTGCAGGCAGGGGGAGGGAGGGTTGGAAGTAGTGAGGGCAAATGAGGAGAAAAAGAGTTGGGAGGTTAAGCTGTGCGTGACGTAATAGGTGCACGTTTTTTTTTTAAGCTGGCATTTGATGAAGATATACGTCATAGTGGGGGTAAAAATAAATTATGTAATAAGGGAAAAAAAAAGGATACAAACTTTTTAGGTTTGAGCATGTAAGGTTAAATAAAGACAAAAAAAAAATCATCAAAAATTACCTGTGTGAGATGACATATCACCAAAAAAAAAATTATTCAGAATGCAATTTGATAGATAGATGAAATTTGAATAATCAAAATTTAAAAATATTACTCATTATGTCAAAAGAAAAAAATTAATTTTACAAAAATTTATTGAATAATGTTTTGTTTATATTAAAATTGGATAAATAACTTTTAGCTATGATTATAAATTTATTGAACTGCATGTGTATTATTTAATACATAACAATTTAAATATGTTTATCAAATTGTTGTTGTTGATTGTTTTTTATTGTTTTTGATCGGGTCAAGGCATAGATGTACATACAATTTGAATAAGTAAACGAGAGACAAACGATCATGTATGCTGCGGGTTATTTGTTATTCGGGCTGCGTACAACAATTGGCAAAACGGTCCAAGGCTGAATCGTTGACACAATAACGGGGTCACTGTCTCTGTATGAATTTTTTCTTTTTTTTCTCATGTAATAATATAGTTTTTTTTTATTAAACTACAGACTTTATTTGACCGCTGTTTTTTATTTTTATCGTAAAAAGAAATGAATTAACATATGGATTATACATTTTGTAAGAAAGTAATATCAAATTATGAGTTATGTTATTATTTATAACTAAAAATTGAAATTGTAAAACATTTTGTTATTTTTTAAATTTGTTAGATAATGATTGTTGATGATGATTTTTTGTTATTTTTGAATAACAAAATTACCGTTGAGTGGTTGACATTAACCGCTAGCATTCATACCGCTACATCATAACAGTTGTACTTATAAATATACTTATTTACTATTTTATATTAATCATTTACTTGAATTCCTGTATAGGTTGTTTTTTCAACGGTAATGTAATGATAATCATCAGTCACTCATTTGTGTTGAACTATAATTGATAATAAATTGAATAATGTTGGATAAAGCTGCAGTTCAATTCTTTTATTTTAAAAATTTCATTCGGCAAATTTTAAATGAATATTTTTCAGGAATAGGGTCGTTTTTTCACGCAAGCGAATTAGACTAGACTGCCCTTTTTTTTCATTGTTTGAATTTATCTTTTTCTTTTTGTTTTTATAAATTATTTTCATTTATATTTTTAAATTGACATTGAATTTGGCATTTGATACATTTTATTTTTTTATTTAAATTTTTATATACTTTAAAAAATTGAAAATTTAATTAGTAATAAATTTGATACATAAAACATTGCGATTATTCATTTCCTATGGAAGACATAGTGTTTTTTTTTTTCATCTTTTTTTGATAATAATTGCATCCTGATGTAACCAAATTGAAAAATACGCATGTTTTTTATTTATATTTCAAAAATCTATAGAGTATTTGTATATTCATATTTAAAAAAAAATTATTCTTCATCGAGAAACAAAAAAATTAATTAAAATGATGGAAATTGTCTACAAACCATTTATTAGTAAAACTTTACAAGCATAAATCTTGTGTTTTCTTGAAACTTACGGCAAGTACTTTAAATTAAGACCAAAGGTCGTTTTAACAAATAAAAATTGAGTATTTTATTTTTCTTGTATTGTATAGTAGGTACCTCAAGAATAAACTGGAATAAACCGACTTATTATGATAAAGAAACTTTTAAATTATCCTCACAATGGAAAATAAAAAAATTAAATATTTATAATTAGCGATAGCTGAAAATATTCAAAAAAATTCCAAATAAAAAAAAAGTAAAAATATTATTTTTGCATAAAAAAAAATTATTGGAGCAAAAAAAATTATTACAAAAATTACGAAAATCTTAGGATAAATTTAAATAACAATTTTGTTAAACAAAAAAAAATCCTTTCGAAAAGAGTATTAAACCACAATAAAGCTTACGATATTTTTGCATAATTTTAAAAATTAATTGATCGTGAATTTTTTTTTTCATGTTGAAAAATATAATGGATATCGTGTTACGGACAATAAATAAATAAATGAACGTTGCGTACTCAACCTGTCCAACTTTATTTATTTTTTTAATCATATACTTTTAAACTGGGTTGTCAAAAAAAAAAAGAAAAAGAGCTTTAAATGAAACTATTTCTGCAAATTTTACTTTTTTTCCAATTTAATTAACTTATCAATTTTTTTTTGATATCATGTGCCATAGTTTTTTGTAAAAGGAAGCCATTAGTATATAAAGTTGTATGCAAGTAATGTAATTTCAACTTCAAATAATTGATAGCTAGCTTTTCAGTTTTTCTCCTCGAGAGCAAATTGTACCGTGGGTGAACACGTCTACCACAGGATATCCTGACACATTTTTTGTCGTTAAATGTCCAAACGATATTGGCATATACACCGACTTATCTTAAATATATATGTATACACATGGAAATAGCTATTTCTAAATTCATGATATCTTTTTAGTTGATACCTCTAGAAATTTGAAAATTTTGACTACTTTCTTGTCCTAATAATAGGGCCATAAGTGACTCTATGACTTATGAGTTATGACTCATATGACAAATAACGTCTATCAGTCAATGTATAATTTACATATGTATTTATAAATCAATAAAAAAATAATAGAATCAATCAATATATAAGAAATAAAATAATAAATTGTTGTTTCTTTCTCAGGCCTTTATGCGGTACCGAGACCGAGATCGAGAGTATCGACTGAAAGTCTCGTCTGTATCGCGAGACTTTGAAAATTTTAAATAATTTTTTCTTTTTTATCGTAATGAATCATATTGAAAAAAAAAATTACTGTTGTGCAGTAAATTCCTGCTAGTAAGACACTAGTCATATCGTCACGATAAAAATTTGTATTATCGTATCGTCTATCGTGATTATCGTATCGTATCGAATCGTGATTATCGTCTATCGCGGCAACACTACCCAGGTTCTCGGGCTTGAACGACTGTGCCAGGCTTGTGCGAGGGTTGTGTATCAAGCACAAGCTTGTGTCAGGCCTGTGTTTTTTGTTTTCTCGGCCTCACGGGAGCCTCGAAACAAAGCCTTGTGTCAAGCCGGTGCTCATCGTTTTACCAAGCTTGACACAAGGCTCGACTTATGCATATATTCAATTAAAGAAAAAAACTATAATATTTAGATCTATAAATAGTGAATACAAATTCTGATTTAAAATTATTAGGTTTAGACTATCGTGCTACTCTTTTACAAGGACCATGCATTGAGTTTGGAATAGAATCATTCATATAAAAAATTTCTGCAGTCTCTTCTATCAAAACTTCGGTGGTTAAGATGATACACGTGAGAGACCTCAGGATCGATCCCCCCTGGCCCAATCGTTTTTGTTAAAAGTAAGTCGTCTATTCGAACTGTTTAACTGAAAAAATAATAATATCATCATTAATAAATAATAGTTTACTTATATTTTTTTATAAATTTTCTTGAAAGACTGTGTCAAGCCCGATACACTAGCTCGACACCGGCAAATACATAGTGAACATTCCAGGCCTGACACACGCCTGAGAGCCGGGTAATCAGGCTTGTCCCAGGCTTGTGCCCGTCGTCAACTCTTACCTGGGTTATGTATGGTTTCAATAAAAAATAATACTTTTAAATTGAAATAAAACATCGAGAAATAAATATATAAATAAATGAAAAAAGTAAATAAATAAATAATAATTTATATTTGTGTGCGTGTTCAATATTGTGATCTTCGTGCAAAACAATCAGTCACATCTTGAAGGTCAGTGAAGCCTGACAGACACGATAATCTTTCTCCATTAGAATTCCAGACGGCTTTGATGACATAAAAAAAAAAAAAATGCTGATAATAGTCATTCATTTTGTTCAAATTGTTTATGAATATATCTATTCAAAAATTAAATTTTAATCTTAATTTTACCAATAAAATGAGAGCGATAAAAATGTAAAGATAAGAACACAAAAAAAAAAAAAAAGATATTGAAACTAATTTTAATAATCAGGTGAAAATAATTTTTTTGTAAACAATATAATATCAGATGACAATCAATCGATTTTATTTTGTCTAAATTTTTATGATTCATTTTTTTATTTTCAATTTTTAATACTAATTTTTGTTTAAAATTATTTTCAAAGCATAAAATACGATTTGTTTAATAATATATATATTATTAAAAGTATAAAAAATATATTTACTCGAATATTAGTATTTATGGATATTAAAATTGAGTTCAAATAAATTTTGACTTTTATTTTATTTTTTTATTTTCAATATTAAAAATAGTGAAATTGGAATTCTCATATTTATTTAATCGTGATAAGCTATATATTATTATTTTATGTATTCAATTAAATATAATTTTCAATCACTGATAAATTTTTTTTTATTTTTTCAATATTTTATATTTAAAAAAAATTTACTTCAATTGTTTAAATGTAATCATTTTTTTTTTTTTAAACTTTCGATCTACATATATTTATATTTATAAAGAGTTGAGTCAAAAGTTTTAATAATAGCTGCATATTTTCTTATTTTTTTTTTATATTTTTATATTCATAGTTTTTATATCTTTAAAAAATATAAAAATATAAAATCAAAACAAAAATTCTTAATTTTAAAATTAAGAATTTTTGTTATGATTTTATTTCACTTATTTTGTTTAATTATTCACAATATATAATAAAAGTTATTCTAGTGAAGATATTAATTTTATAATTATTAATAATAATTTAAACGTTGTTTTTTTAATTAGAAATTATTACAAACAGTTTAGGATCCGTAAAACAATGATATTTAATGAAATTTGAGTCCACAAATTTAAACAACAGTTTTTAATTATTTCAAAGATTAAAATACGCGCTGAACCATCTCGCATACACAGCTGCTAATATACGCATACGCGAATTTCTACAAGTATATATATGTAAGTGGTGAATTAAATAACTTTAAACACAAACACCAGCGAATTTATGAAAAAATGATGAGTAAACTGAAATGATGAAAGCACGAAAGAGCCAATTCCCGAATCGGGCAATTTTGATGAAAAAATTATTTTTTAGTAAAATCGGGGATCTGGCTTACTCTGAATATTATATCTTTTTGACTATAAATGGGAAAAATTCAAGAATAGACTTATTGGATAGGAAAATATCGATA
>JAPYYR010003028.1:0-13139 GCA_030523065.1 Aphidius colemani | reverse complement strand
ACCAGTTAGTCAACGTGTTCATGATATTGGTATATGGTATAAAATACTTGACTCGATTGCTAAGCTATCAGTTATAACAAATGGATTTATCATAGCATTTACATCAAATTTTATACCAAAATTAATTTATCAATTCCATGTATCAGATAATCATAGTTTAGATGGTTTTTTGGAATATTCATTGTCAAAATTTAATACAAGTGAATTTGAAAATGGCACTAGTCCAGCAAATAATCTTCGACATATTGAAATATGTCGTTATGCTGATTTTCGTGAACCAGCTAATTCAGTTGATAAATACAAATACACCAGAGTTTTTTGGTATATTTTAGCTGCTAGATTGGGATTTGTTGTTTTATTTGAGGTGAGTTTATTAATCATCATCATGTCATGGCTTATGATCAATCAAATAATTTAATATTATATTTTTAAAAAATTCTAGAATATTGTGGCTCTTGTGATAATACTGGTACGATGGTGTGTACCAGATGTAAGCCAAGAATTACGAGATAAAATAAGACGTGAAGTTTACATAACAAATGAAATAGTCATTCATCATGAAGCTCAAAGAGCTCTACAACGAAATACTATTAATGAACCTGAATTTATTTGTCGTCAATATCAACAAAATGAAAATGCTAATAGATGGAATCATGTCATGAATGATTGTACATCAATAACAGACTTTGATCTTGAAGTTATTGGTGCACCTGTTTCATCATTAACACGAGCAGATGGTTCGTCTTAATCAAATCAAATTATATTTTATTGACAAAAGAAAAACAACACTAAACTATAGATTTGTTTATTCATTTGATTTTTATATTGTTTAAATTTTTATATATTATATATAGATGTTATAACATTTTTATAATTTTATTCTGATTGTCTATTTTATATTTGTTTATTATTAATTTTTTTTTTCAAATGGAGATCTGCATAAAGACGTGATATTAATTTTTTACAACGAGTACAATCTTGATAGTCAAAAGTAAAATTTAATGAAAAATAAATTTATATAAATATATTTATAAGTATAATAGCAAAGATTAATTAATTATTTTTATATCAATTGTCAACAAATAGAAAGATAGTATAATACTCCAAGATAAAATAGCTACTTAATTAAATTATTAAAATATCTTAATAATTTTTAGTAGATCTTTTGGAGTTTGTACTGTAACAAAATTTATTGGAACTTTTTGGAATGTTTATCAATTTAAGTATCATGTTTAAGAAAATAAAATGAAATAAATCTATATATCTGTAAATTATTAGATGGATTAATTGATTTGGGATATCCAAGTGTTATTTATTTATTATTGTTGTTGTTTTTCTTTTTTTCTCTCTCTCTCTCTCTCAACTGATTTTATTCCAGAAGATGACGCCACTTTATGGGTAAAAAAAGCGCATGTGTATACACAATTATTATCTAACCAAAAAAAAAAAATTAAACAAATAACTTTTTTTATAATTAAATTAAAGTGAAATAAACTGCGCCGGTCAATCTCACTCATTTGTTAAATATACCTCATAATTAAAGTATAAAAAAAATTAATGAATGAAGACCAAAATCAAAAAGTACATGACAATAAAAAAAAAAAAAAAAAAGACAACACAACAAGATTTTGCATTATTTTTTTTTTTTTTGTTATAAAAATTTAAGGTAGGTGATCACGTCATCATACAATTTCGACATGGTCCCCACTATAATCATTCTACTGTTTATTTATTTTTTTTTTTTCTAAATTTTATTTTTAATGTACCATTTGAAACGTAACTGCTAATAATAATCAATGGATTTTCTCCGAAATCTATGATAAAAATAAAATAAAAGTTGATACTATTTTAACAATTGACATAAAATTATTTGTGTCTGTCCTTATCCAAACAAATTCAAAGCTAATATTAAAATATTTAAAACATTAGATTTCAAGAGATTATGAGATGTCTCCAACTGATTCATTTTCATCAACAACAAATTCATTTGAGGGACAATCACAGTGGCCATCAGGAATGAATAAAAATTCTGATTTATCAATGAGACAACCAGAACCAATTCAAGTATATCCAATTGATTTACATCAATATGCAAGAGTTGATAAAATTCATATTGATGGATTAAAACGTACAAAAGATGATATAATAAAAGCACAAGTTAATGAATTATTTGCTGCAAAAGATTTTTATAATATTATTGAACAATCACAAAAAGTTAAATCAAAACTTGAAACACTTGGTTGTTTTAAAAATATTGGTGTTACAATTGATACAAGTAAAGGACCAGATGCAACACCAGACGGTGTTGAAGTTACATTTAATGTACGTGAATTAAAATGGCTAAGTGGTGGTGTTAATACAATGGTTGGAAATAATGAAGGTTCTTTATTAATACAAGCTGAAACACCAAATATATTTGGTAGAGGTGAAAGATTAAAAATGGATTATTCTTATGGATCAAAAAGTAGCTCAAATATAAATATATCAGCCGTTAAACCATTCGTTGATAACTGGCTTCATAAAGTGTAAGATTAATCAATGGATTGTTCTTTTAATTGTCATTATATTATATTTTTATATTGTTAATTTTTTTTATTTAAATTTTAGATTAACTGGTAATATTTTTACAAGTACAACAGATGCACCTTGGTCTGGTTACAAAGAAAAAAATCATGGTATATTATTTGACCTTGCTATTAGTCCACCAGGTGCACTTAAACATAATTTTCAATATGAAGTTAATTATCGTGATATTATTGCTGCAAAATCATCGTCATTTTATGTACGTGAACAATGTGGACCAAGTTTAAAATCAGCATTGCGACATATATTATCCCTTGACAAAAGAGATGAAATAATATTTCCAACAAGTGGTAGTCTTGTTAAATTTACAACTGAACTTGCTGGTCTTGGTGGTGATATTGGTTTTATGAAATATAATTTTGAATTACAAAGTAATTGGTCACCTCATGAATGCCTTGTAAGTATAACGAATTTATTTATCATCATTTCATCAATAATAAAAACAATATTATGCATATTAATTATATCTATTTTGAATATTTTTCAAGACATTCCAATTGGGTGCACAAGCTGGATTTATGAGTGGTATAAGTAATGACATGGCAATAAGTATTCCTGATTATTTTTTTCTTGGTGGTCCAATGAATTTACGTGGTTTTGCTATGAGAGGATGTGGACCCAGATCAGATGGTAATGCAATTGGTGGCAATAGTTATTGGGCACTTGCATTACATCTTTATACACCACTGCCATTTGTTAAACCTGGAAAAAGTAGTTTTGCTGATTTATTTAAAATACATGCTTTTATTAATGGTGGAAATTTAGGAAATTTAAAGAAAGGTAATACTTATTATTTTATTTATGGTATTAATAATATAATAAATTTTGTTTTATTTATTTGATTTATTTTTATTTATTTTAGATGGTGATTATTCAGACAATTTAAAATTATTCACTGACAATGTAAGATGGTCAACAGGTGCTGGTCTTGCTTTGAAACTTGGTGGAATAGCGCGTATTGAATTAAATCTTGTTTGGCCATTAGTTGTTGCAAGAAGTGATATATTTCAACCATATCAATTTGGCATTGGAGTACAATATTTGTAAAAATTTCATTCAAACCTTATTTTAAAATAGTGCTTGTATAAAATTTTCACTCGTGGATAAAAATATTTATTCTATTTTTTTTTCTTTTTTTTATTATCTACTTTGACATTGCTAAATAATATTAATGTCAACTGTTAATAATATTTTTATTCATCGTAAATTGTTAACGAAACATCACAAATGTCCATAGTATATTGTAATTAAATAAAATTCAATGAGATTTTATTCACCACAAGTTAATTAAATATCTCAATTTGTTTTAAATGAAATAAATTTTATTTTAAAATGAAAAATATTTGATAGTTTATTTTGTTATTAACAATTAGATAAAAAATCTTTGCTCTTTTTTTTTTTTGCCAAAATTTGGAGGGAAAAAAAACGCAACAACAGCGCTATTAATTATGATTTTGTAACTATGATAGATATCTAATTTCCTTTGGATTTTCCCATCTATGATTCGTCCATCCCATTCTTTTCATTGCCCCCCAAAAAAATTGACGTGTTCAATGTTCATTCTTCTTGGTTAGACCATGGAATTTCTCCACGTTTGTTGATTGCATGTGATTATTGCAAAAATGGCCGGCTAAAATTTTACTATTTTGTTTAATTAAATTATGTATTTAAATATGGAAATCGTTTTAAAAAACCAACAAAAATATTCATCAAAAAGAAAAAGTAGATACTCTCATCACAATTCAATTAAAAGTAAATATTTTTTGTTTAAATAAATTGCAACACGTGGTTACTCATCCAAATAATTATGGAAATTTCACAAGACTGTGTTGATGAAGCTTCCTACTCACGTAAGTTTAGTTAAACATATATTTTTAATCTTTATATTTACATATTTATTATTAATTAGAATATACATCTCAATAATTTTTTCACTTCCTTAACTTCCTTAAATTGTTTAACTTAAATTTTTAATTTAAAAAATATTTCAGGTGGGTTGGAGGATTTGAATTTAAATAAACAAGTTGTTCATCGATTGTCTTCATCTTTCAATGGCAAAATCGATGTAGAAAATTCTTATAACGTTGAACAGAGTTATACAGTTTTCATTGACACTGATGTACAAGATGATTCAACAACACAAAATGATAAAAGAAGACATCATTTTGAAGCTGAAGAATTTTCAAATATTAAAGTTAGAATTGTACCCGGTAAATATGGAGCTGTTAATACTTCAGTTGCCTCGATAGATCGTCAAAATTCAATTGGAGATGAAGATGAAGATATCATATTCGAATCAGAAGAAGAGTATCAAGATAAAGTACAAAACTTTAGAGATGATTTTAGTGAATATGAATTAAAGAGACGTTATCAAAATGATGATGATGATGATGATGATGATGATGATTCTATTGTATTTGAACTAGAAGAAGAGTATCCAAATAAAGTACAAAATACAAAATATGATGATGATGATGATTCTATTGTATTTGAACTAGAAGAAGAGCACCAAAATGAAGTACAAAATACTAAATATGAAGATGATGATGAAGATGATTCTGTTGTGTTTGAATTGGAAGATGAACAAAACAAATACAAATCATCTAGTGAAGATAACAAACATAATAATGATGATGATAAAGAATATCCAGTACACATTCCAACAAAAGTAAGACTAAATTTTAATTAAAGTATATTGAATTATTTTCTTTTCATTCTTTTTCACAACGAAAAGAATTTAAACATGTATTTTTTTTACACTTGGTATTAATTTGTAATTTTTTTTTTTTTTTGTTATTAGGTAAAATTCAATCTTCAGCCAACTGTTCATACAATGATTAAATGGAATTTTGCATATAGAGCTGCTCGTCGTGGACCTTGGGAAGAAATGGGCCGTGATCATTGTCGTTTTCAAAGAAGAATTGAAACAATAAGTCGTCAACTTAATGATGTCCTTCAAACTCAACATCGCAATCGTGTATTTAACGATAGATTTGCTTCAACAAATCAATGGACAGTTAGCTAGAGAATTATTAATAAAACATATCAAGATGTTTTTTTAAAAATCATCTGGCCTTGTAATAATTCTATTACAAGGACTTGAATGAATGGTGAGCTTGTTTTAATGATATTACATATCTCGTTTTACCATTTGATTGTACATAGCCCCTAGAAAAAATTGACCAGATGGAAAACACTTGGATATGTATGCTTAGATTATTTTTTTTTTTATCCAAAAATCGATAATCAATTATTTAGTATTTTAAATAATTACAAAAATAAAGAAAAAATAAAAAAACAATTTGTCTCTGTTATTATTTTATGAATAACCATTCAAATGATTTGATGAATAGGGACTTTTAATTTTATATATCTTATACTTGTACAAAGAGTAACGAGTGGTAACAACTAACAAGTAACAAGCATTCCGGTTTTAATATATCTCTATTGAGAGTTGAGTCTTGTCTCTGTTAATACCAGATTACTAGTCGCGTAATAAGTCTTGTACCAGTCTGTCCCAGTCAATTCAAACATATACATATTTTAATTTTCAATTAAAGGCGCATAAAAGTACTCTTGTGATATCATCATCATCAATATCATCATGAGATTAAATTCAATAATTCCCAATTTTAAAGCAGAAACAACTCAAGGACCAATTGATTTCTACGATTGGCAAGGAAAATCGTATGTAAAAGTATTAAATCATTTAAATTTATATAGAGTTATTTTAAAATATTAAAATTAAGATGGTGATAGCCTTGATGACTATATTGGATAAAATGGGTGTGGAAAAATTTATTTTGATAATTTACAGATGGGTGGTACTTTTTTCACATCCAGCTGATTTTACACCAGTTTGTACAACTGAGTTAGGAAGAATTGCTGTTCATCAGTCACATTTTAAAGAAAGAAATGTTAAATTGTTGGCTCATTCTGTTGATAAATTAAAAACTCATGTTGATTGGGTCAATGTAAGATAAGATAAATATTTTGATAACACATAATGTCTATGTGTTAATAAATTAAATTGAATATAATTTGATTAATTTTTATAGGATATCAAATCATACTGTCAAGATATTCCTGGTCCATTTCCATACCCAATTATTGCTGATGCTGACAGATCATTAGCTGTTAAACTTGATATGATTGATGAAGATTCAAAGGACAATGTTGAATTTGCAATGACTGTTCGTGCTTTGTATGTTATAAGTCCTGATCATCGTTTACGTTTGAGCATGCATTATCCAACATCAACTGGACGTAACGTCGAGTAATTAATAAATAATAAATTATTATATTGAATATTAATAATTCTAAATGATTATTATATTCTTAAAAATTTTTCAGTGAAATTCTTCGGGTTATTGACTCACTTCAACTTGTCGATCGTAAACCACAAATTGCTACACCAGCAAATTGGGTGGTACGTATTGTTTTTAATATAATTATTGTTCTAAATAATTTGTTTGAATTATTTTTATTTTTTCTTCAGCCTGGTGAAAAAGTTATGATTCTTCCAACAGTTAAAAATGAAGACCTTGATTCTTTATTTCCTGGTGGAGTTGATACTGTTTTGATGCCATCAGGCAATGTTTACATTCGTACTACAACAGATTACTAATCTTTAGTCAAGTGTGTTGATGTTAATCATGGTCTTGAACAATCAAGAAAAGCCTGGAAATTTAAAGCAGTTGCTGTATAATTTTTAAATCTAAATAAACATTGATCAATTGATTAAAAAAAAGAGTTGTATTTTTTTCCCCTTCCCATAGCAGAGAAGACCAACTGCCAAAAAGAATATTGATTGAAGAAAAATGTAATAATCTAATTAATTAATTAACGTGTATAATAATAATTATAATTTTAACATTATGTAATTAATAAATTGTTGTTATTAATTGTTGATAAGTGTCAAATTAAATTTTGATAATCATTATTCTCATCGCTAGATGACTCTCAATCACTCTTGCAAAGTGATGATCAGTCACAATCAGTCATCAGGGTCAGTTGGGTCTTTGCTGATATTAACAATTGTTTAACAATTTTTTTCGTTTCTTTCCTCAACAATCTCCCAATAAGTGATATTTTTTTTGGACAGATATATAAAGAGGCGAATGTATTATTTAAATTTAAGGCCTTTAAATGATATCGCGAATATTCCGTGGTGAAAATGACAATGCTGCTGTCAAAAGAAAACGTCAAATTGATACACTTAAAATTTTCAATGACAAGTAAGTAATCATTAATAAAATGTAAAGTTTTTTATTAATCATCATCTTTTTTTATTATTTATCTACATAGTTAACCTCCTGTTTAAATTTAAACCATCATAATCTCAACAATTAATCAGCTTTTATTTATGATAATTATTCATACTACTTTCATCATTATATTTTATCAATATCCATTGTTTCCAATTTTATCTCTCTTGTTTATTGTCTACTGATGTTTTTTTTCTTATTATCTCTCTTTTTTTATTTTTCATCTTAATAATTGTCCTTGAAATGTCATTTGCTTTAAATTAAATTTTTTTGTAAAGCAATAAAAATTATTATTTCAAGGATTTATTAATTAATATTAATTGTATACACTTATTATTTTCAAACACAGTGTTGTAGAATTGAGAGAAGATGTTGAATATCAGGTAGAATTTGAATCTGGAGATATACGAATGGCAATAATGGTCTCGTTATCTCCAGAATTTCCATTGGAAAAACCAGTACTACGTGTATCACCACCTGTAAATCATTCTTGGTGTAATGAACACAGTGAAATAACAAGTGCTCCAGGACTACTTAATGTAAGTTTTTTAAAATTTAATATTTTCAAATATTAAATTAATTTTTATTATAGTTTACAGTACACAGTGATCTTGGTCGTGTTGTTCAAGCAATTATACGTGAATTTAGTAAAAATCCACCACAATTAAAAGATGATTTATCATTAGCTTCAAACATTTCTCACAGAGGTATTTATTATGAAATTAATTAACAATAGACAATATTTAAAAACACTTTTGTTTTTTGTTCATTTAGAATTAACTGATAGAGCATCACCATCCTATTCTCTTCGGGGCTATTCAGATCATCCATCAACGTCATACAACTCTTATTACAATTCACAGTATCCACAATTTTCATCACCTGTTACAAATCAAGCAACAAGTTATTCTTATAATTATATTGACACTAGTAATACAATGAATTGTCCAAGTCCACCACAATATACAAATGATACTCGTACAACTGGTTATATATCACCATTAAGAAACTCACATTATATTAATTCAAATTATGCTGTAAGAAATATATCTGGACAATCATCAGCTGTTAGTCATGAATTTCCTGAATTAAATAGTATTAGTAATGATGAACTTAGAAGACTTGCTGCTGATGATGATGATGATGAAAAACTTGATATATTTGTTGATGAACATTCCCAATTGAAACAAGTTAATTTAGCTATTGATGAAGCTATTGATAGTGTTGAAAAAATAGCATCAAATAATTTAGCCAAAGAGACTGAACTTAAATTATTACAAGATGATGTATCAGCCAAAGTACAAACTGTATCTGTATTAAAAGCACGTTATGATACATTGATACAACAATACAATAAATTATCGGAAGTATTTGCACCAGATTATATTAAAGAATGTTTAAAAAATGCTGCTGACGAAAGCCATGAAAAAAGTGAACAAATTGCTGAAGATTTTCTTAATGGTAAAATTGACGTTGAAAATTTTTTAACTAAATATGTTGAACGTAGAAAATTAGGACAAGAAAGACGTACGAAAGAAGAAAAACTTGCACATCAATTAAATGAATTAAAAAGAGCTGGTTATTAATTGCATAACAAAAAAAATAATATTAACTATTTATTCTTTTAATGAAAATAATAAAAAATAAATTTTGTAAATATTTTTTAGTTAATGAAAAAAAAAAAAAAAAACAAAAGCAACAAGAAACACTGAGTCACTTAAAATGGTATATTTTTTTTTTTTGCTTAAAATAATTGTGACGACTTTTTTAATAATTAAAACAATGACTGGTCATATTATTGTCGTTCACATATTATTAATAATCTTGGTACACTATTATTAATTATTATTTTTTGCATCATGTAAATAAATTAATATTCAGAGGGTTATATGTCCAATAATTTTAAATACACCGCTGAATGTTCTATCTTTAATATAAAACTTTTTTGAAATGTTTTAAAAAAAATTAATTCATAAAAGAAAATATATATATATATATATTACAACGGAAATCATCACATAAATATATTTACGTTTTTTGATAAAAAAAAAACAAAAAGTCACATCGATATGAAAAAAAAAAAAGACTATAAATAAAAATGAAAACCTGTTTATACAAAAAATGAAATAAATTTAATTATTAAATCTCAATACTAATTTTATAAATATTTATTTTTATTATTTACATAATAATTATCAGAAAAAAAGGAAAAAACATTTATAAAAATTTTTCATTATAAAATCATTTTGTTTTTTGTGTTTTTTTGCTTTTTTATATAAAATATTTTTGTGCTGTTGATTCAAGTGTATATGGATCACGTAATTAATATATAAAACAATGATGGGAAAATTAAAAGAAAATGAATTTAAAAAATCAGTCATATTATGGATCAACAAATGAAATCATAATATATCGAGTTCCTTGTGTAACTTTGAGTCCCTCATGATAATGAGTAAGTCTGCCTGGATGCATAAGCATCCAACCGGGTTTAGTGTCGGTGACCGCACAATTATAACGTAGAAATCGACATCCGCCACCTTCATAATCAACACCAACTTGATTCAGTGCAATATTTATTGTATACGTTGAACTATCATGATGGGGTCTCAACGAAGGTTGCTCATCCGGTTTATATCTAACGACAAAATTCATCAATGACCTTGGTGGCTAAACAAAAAATAAAAAAAACAAATCAATTAACAATCAATCAAACGAAAAATTATAATAAAGAAATTTAAAATTATAGAAAAAAAAAAAAAATAATCCAAAACCGTGTGACATGATTTTAATTTACGGTGCAACCCCTTTTTTTTTTTTTGTTAATCGATTTCTTACATAATCGTCGTAGCCAAGAAAAACACGTCGTTGTAATGGTCTAACATAAACTCGTAGAAATTCAAGCCATGTCTCATCAAGACCAACTTGTGTCATATGAATATCACGAGTTGGTACAGCCTCGTATCCACTATCAAGTCTTGAGTCCTAAAATTAATTTCTATATTAATATAATTTAATAAAATTATTCTTACATCATGAAAATATCCAAGGAAGACTAGTTCTTGAAGAGGTCTAACATATTCCTTGAGAATATGTAACCAATGTTTTTCATAATAAACTTGATTCATATGAATATCTCGTGTTGGTACGTTTTCATATCCACCTTGTAATCTCTTGTCCTATTAATAAACTTTATTAACTCGAGTAATTGATATTAATTATATTTGAAAAAAAAAGGCTATTCTTTTACTGAAAAATAATTGTAATAATAAAACTAGCTTAATTAATTTATTAGTCATTATTTATCTTACGCTGTTTGATCCATCAGACCATTGACCAAATGCCTCCATTATTTCAATAAACTCATTGGTAAATCTTTTATTAAAAATTGGAAACCAATAGACATCCGGGCATGGCTATAAAAATTATCCAAAATTATATAAAAGTAATAATAACAATTTTATTTTATAAACAACCTTTTTTTCTTATTTACCTGAATTGGTGTATTATTTTGTTGAAAACTCTGTGAATAATTAACATGAATATAACGTTTTTCCCAGTCAAATTTGTTGTTAAATAATTCATACATGTCTGGATTTGTATATTTGATATTATAATCATCAGCATTAACAAGATGTCCAAATTTCAAACGATTACTAACATACATAAATATATTTCTATCACGATTAATGGCAGCAAATGCCATATCTGGATCAAGATCATCAATATCAGCGTGTTTATATTTTGGTCTTGTTTCAATGTTACCAATAATTGTCACATTTATCAGATAACAATTGTTGATGTACGGAACATTCCATAATCCTCTAAAATTAAAAATTACAAATTAAAACGACAAATAAAAAGGTAAAGGTCAATTAAAAATCAAGTAATAAGAATGTATAGATGCAATTCTTTATAAACAAGCAACATGAGTTGGTGTCGCTGATTAACCACATCACCCAAGCATCAAATGAGTTACGCATAATTTTATTCAATTGAGATTCATAAATCCTGACACTGTATTACTGCGTTTTTTATCGTTGATGGTTCCATTCATATTTTAGGCTTCATCACAACATCAAGGTACAATATTTTTAAATTAATATAACCACGCATTTTTATAAACAGTGAGTTTAATGATGTTGTTGTTTTTAATATCATCAACAATAAATTTAACAAAAAAAAGAGTGCGATTTAATAATTCTATTATTTCTTTATAGTTTCTTTTTAATTAAATATTTCAATGTAATATGAAAACCAGTGTACATATAATGTATTGCTGGCTTGTTTGTATGATATTTATTATTGGAATGTTATATCCAATTGTGGAAACAGCTAAGGGTGTTCATAGAGGACGTGGTCTTGCACGTACACGTGTTAACACATGGACAATGCCAATTAAATTATCAAATAATAATCCATTGAGTACTGATTATTATGGACACAAAGATGTAAGTCATTTTAATTATGAATTTTTTCTTTTTTTAATAAATACTATTGGTTTTTGTTTTGTTAAAAGGGTGCTCGAATAGTTAAATCATCACATTTTGAATTGGACTATATGCTTGGTAGAAAAATAACATTTTTTTGTATGGCAACTGGTTTTCCAAGGCCAGAAGTAACATGGTTCAAAGATGGTATTGAATTATATCATCATAAATTTTTTCAGGTATTAAAATATTAATTAATTAATTAATATTTATAATAATGGAAATAATAATTTATTGAAAGGTACATGAATGGCCAATTGGAAATGACACAATGAAATCAAAAATGGAAATTGATCCTGCAACGCAAAAAGATGCTGGCTATTATGAATGTCAAGCTGATAATCAATATTCTGTTGATCGTCGAGGTTTTCGCACTGATTATGTCATGATTTCCTACTAATTTTATCACAATAATAATATAAAATAATTAAAATAAAATTCTTTCAAGTACAATAAAAATATAATGATATTTTAAACAAACTATCAGCTGTGAGAAAAATTCTAGTCTTGAAAAAATGGCTTTAAATTAATTTGAATAAAAAACAAAAAAACTATTGTTTAATTAATCAAAATTGTAGTATCATTATTTTTTATTTCTACGGATGTTTTTTCTTTTTTGATAAAAAAAATAATTAAAACACAATTAAATAAATAAAAAAAGTCAAATTAATATTATATATATGGTAATTTTAATTATTTATTAATTTTAAAACATTAAACAAACAATTAGACATCATTTTCAATTTTATCCATATAAAAGTTGATAAAATACGATAAAACCCGACTACATTTTCAAGCGAAA
>JAPYYR010003020.1:0-11139 GCA_030523065.1 Aphidius colemani | reverse complement strand
TGTTATACCTTTGCTCAACCACTCGCGAATGTCAATGTGAGTAGTTAAGTAGATATCAATTAATTAACCCTGTTTACCCAGCGCACCAAAGCAACTTTAGGAAGGTCGGGAAGTAGGATATCGAGGTATGGGAAGGGAATTAGATAGGATGAATTTACCCAATCAAATGGTACACCATACTTATATGACAATTGTTTAGGTTATAATGACAATCTGGCCCTCTAATAATTACCCTGCGATAATTATCTTGGTCAGGAATTTGTTGACTGACGGTTGATCCGTGGAATGAATAGTTATGAATTATGCTTGGAGATTACTACAAATATATATATAATCAGGATATTCAATGTTACTTACATTAGACGACTGTAGACAACGTGGTATCGGTGGAAGATTGGCGACAGTTGAATAAAGCGGTGTTGGTGATAACGTGAATTGGTTGAAGTGTTTATTAAATGGCACTGAGTCTGGACACACTTATGTTAGCAACTTTTTATTGAGGAAACTGATTTTTACACTGGTTATACAGATATACGTATATTAACTACCGACCATGCGGTTCGACGTTTTACAACAAACCAAGAATGATTTACACTTATGTGTAATATTTTACAATAATTTCACTACAGGAATCAGTGTAAGCTGAATTAAAGTGTTTTATTTGTTCAATTTGTTATAAATGTAATTAGCGAAATGAGTTGAAATACGTTGGTAACTTCTAAGAGCCCACGCGATCAGTATAAGATTTTAGTGTTTCAATTTGAATTTAATTATTAGAATTTTCTAGTTAAAATGCAAGCAAAATCTAATTAATAAAATGTATTGAACAATTGATAATTATGTTTGGTTTTAATTCAACTTACAGCGATTCGGTGTTAAGCCAACGTGGTGTTTGTATTTCTGAAGCAGTTAGAACTGTTAGAGCAGTCTCTAGGTCAAGGCCTCGAGATCGAATCCTCAAGTCACTAAGTTCACCATCCACCCTAGTTAGTCATCTCGTCACTAGGGCTAGCCTGTGATTGGTTAGATCGAATGGCGTGATTTTAATTACCCTTATTTCTATTAATTGGGCATTTCATTAATCTCGTGAGTGATGTCAACAGATAGTGAATAATTTTAGTTTTCCGTTAACATCAGTCACGCAATTAATTTGTTTTCCGTTTATATCTGTATTTTGACAACCCCCATGCCACGTAGGCATAGTGCCGTCACTATTCAACTTGTTCAGGGTGCATTTGGTTCGGTTCCCCATTTATGGTTGGTTCTTCACCCCACTCTGAACGAGATAAGGAAATAAGATTTTAAAAAAAAGAATTTTATAAAGTGTACTTTATGTCACGTGGGTACGCGTTTTACCCCGCGACATTACACCTGTGAAGATAAAAAAAAAAAATTATTATTATTTACGGTGTTGGTATATTACGCATCCAAGCGGGTTCTCACGCACGCATAAATTATTGTACAATTTTCGGGCAGCAGGTAGTAAATATCGATACTATATACGAATTCAAGACTACAGCTACATTTAATATTACAAAAATGTTGCCTGAAATCGCTAATTTTAATATTAAAAAAACAAACTATTCATCACCAAATCCAACTGTTTTAATATATCCGTAAAAGAAATGAAAAACACAATAATAAAACACAAAGAAAAAGCAAGTGAAAAAACCATGAAAAAAATATTATATTCAGAATTATTCTCTATGAAATTATTATGGCTACAATATTAATCGTAATTATTTCATTTCCACCAATTGTAATTATTATAAAAAAAATTTTATCTTTTTAAAAAAAAGAAGAATGTCATGTCGATGTAAAACCTGTCCCTTCTTCGAAATCTTATCCAACTACATATTAATCGCCCCACTATTTAATAATTAATTGTATAAAAGTCGATGTATTGATAGGTAAAATCTAACAGTGAACGATGGCGTCAAGTAGCACTCTTCTTTCACATTTAATAACACTGAATAAGTTTAAAACCTACCTGTTGAATTTGAAAAAGATTATCGAATAAATATTCAAATTTGCGACAATACTTCAAGAAAAAAAAATTTCATTCCATCTATATAAATGGAAAAATATTTTGGATAAACTAGAATCTATATTATCTTGGTACTCAGCTTATGAGAATACAGACGATTTAGAGAAGAAATATCTACCAATTGAGTGTGAAGACGTCAAAATATTTTTTACTTAATCTGACAAAAAGCGATCTGTTATATTCGATCAAGGCTTTGGTAAAATAGCTCTACATGAGGTTTTGACAGATGAAATTGTAAATCAATTACCGTAGGTTGATTACTGCATAAAGAATCTAGAAAATATTTCTGTCGACATATATAATCATGCTACAATTGTGTATATGGATAAAAATGGAAGCAAAACTAATCTTGATTTTCCAAAATCCCATTTTTTAAAACAAATGTCAACTAAAAATTTTTATAAAATATCTGAAGATATCGAAAAAAACATCAAAAACAAGTAAACTTGAATGCCATAAATTATTTTTATTTGAAGTAATATTTTATATTTTCGATCGTTTAGACATCGACATGGAAAGAGCTTTTACAAACCGTTAGTAATAAATAACACTACAAATTGTCGATTGGATAATTACAATAAATGGCTACATCAATAAGGAAGATACTTATTTGAAAATTTGAAAATCAACAACGATTGAATAAAATATATGGACTACATTGGTTTGACAGAGAAATAAGTAAAATACTTGATATTTTACGTTCAATTGCAAAACAATGTAAATTAATTATTACGTGTGGTGATGAGTCTGTAACGTGTTTACGAAATCTTCTCGGTCAAGATAAAATATTGTGAGAAAAGTATGTTAAACGGGAATAAGATTCAAAATAAAACACATCTATGAATAAAATAAATGTCAATAAACCATCACTTGATTATTTTTCTTATATTACATCATTTCTATGAGTCATACTTGAAAAAGTATTTAGAAAATGAATTATTAATGTAAATGTACTAAAATAAAATACACATGCTCTGACTTGAACCTAAGTACGAAATACCAATACAACTATTCGAATATATAAAAATTTATAATGAAAAATTAATAAAATATTTTTTTTTATTTATAACAAAGTTATTGTTAAATAACCGAGTACGCGTTTTACATTCAAGGTACCAGGTGCTATATCCGAATTACCAACATAACTATTTTATTATTATCTCAAAAGTATCTCCGTCAATACCGTTTAGTAGGTGAAACAACAAAAAGAATATATGAACAACAAAAAGATCTTTAACATTCTGAACATTCATCACAATATTGACTATTGAAATCCTTACATCCGAACAATACGCGGGCTCAGTAGCACAACAAACATACACAAGATAAACTTTTTCATCAAGATAAATTAATTTATGGGTCCATTAATAATTTTTATAGTTTTTCATTAAGTTTTTGTATACAACTTCAAACTTTTTCCTGAAGAAAAAAAGTTAAGAATCAAAAACGGTCATTGTTCATACATTGAATAACTTTCGAGAAAATTAATAAAAAAAAAATTTATTGAGCTCAAAAAATTTGTTAATAAATTTGTAGGAGCGAGCCTCACTCGATAAAAATAGCTAAAATCACTCCTTCATAACTATTTTTGAACTGTAACACAAGTGATGATAGTCATTTTATAAACAATTGCTGATATCTAATTAACAAATTATCCGAGCAAATTGTATCAAGATAGGGGCGCTCGGTATCGAAAAGCCAATTAATTGAAGACTTAAATAAAGCTTGTAAGTCAAAATTTTAAAGAGTTATGCAAAATATAAAAAAACAATAATTTTTTTAATTTAATTATTAACAATCTCATAATGACATTAAAAACAATTTTCGACTTGATTATTATAAATTCTGTCATTTCTAATATCCTGGCAAAAAATCGCATCCATGATTTGTTCTTAGTTTTTTTAATGTTCGACTTCGAAAATTATTAGTCGATGATGTTCTGTTTATAATTAATGAGCTAACAATTGAACATATTTCTAGTAAGGCCTAGGCTTTAGTATTTTTATAGACAAATGATTTGGTCTCAATACGATCTTTCTAACTTTATTACTCCAAAAGATATGATCATTTTTCAAAAAACGTAGAAGTTTATTTCTTGAAAAACTTTCTCTGCCGTTGAACACAAAAAACATATCGAATGTAACAATCTATTTATTAGGGATTTTCAAATGATTTTTTGTTTTTATTTTAAACCACTTTTTGCCAAAAAGTTTATTTCTACCATCAATAATCATTCTTCTCTTTTTCATCAAAAAATTCTTTCAGAGTATCTTTCTTTAATCATTCGATAGACTGTATATCTCTTTATTAACGTTCTCTATATCTTTAAAGTTTAGTTGGTCGTTCAAGGGAATAGATAGTTGGTTCATTAATTCCATTTGTTCAAAAAACAAAAAACAAAAATATATGCATATTAAAAAATACCGATCTTCATATCGTTATCTCCGTTGCATCCCTCTTCTGTTTTTTTTCACTACTCATTCTAAAGGAGTTTCATTAAAATATTTATTAACTAGTTAATTTATTGATAAAATTATCAGCATGTTTGGCAGCATTTGCTTCATCAGCCATGATCGCTTGGACAAGTCCAACTTTACAAAAACTAGAAAAAGATAATCCAGTTGCCGATGACAATCCACTTGGTCATGCAATAACAGCTAGTGATCGTTCATGGATTTCATCAGTGCCAATACTGGGTACAGTGTTTGGTGGTTTCTTTTTTGGATATCTTGCTAAAAGGTTTAAATTAATTTATTGATTCATAAAAAGTTAGATTTATCAAACAATTTATTTATATTATATTGTTTTTTTATTGTAGATGGGGACGTAGGAAATCTTTATTGTCTTGTGTTATACCGTTCTCTATAAGTTGGATGCTCGTTGGCGCCGCTGAAAGTATAACAACACTGTGCATAGGAAGATTTATTGGAGGATTTTCTATG
The DNA here is from genome assembly GCA_030523065.1 of Aphidius colemani. NCBI lineage: Eukaryota > Metazoa > Arthropoda > Insecta > Hymenoptera > Braconidae > Aphidius > Aphidius colemani. The sequence continues at coordinate 6,150 of JAPYYR010003020.1, read as the reverse complement.
AGTGCAGCATTTTCAGTTATACCAATGTGATTATTGATGTATTATAGTTTTCTAGTATAAATTTCATTATTCTTTTATTATTTTTATTCAGGTATACTGCTGAAATAAGTGATAAATCGATACGAGGTACACTCAGTTCGTTTATGCAAATATTCATAGATATTGGGTGGATATTTTCATTCTCAATTGGTCCATTTGTATCTTACAATATTCTCTGGATGGCATGTGCTACTATACCATTTTTATTTTTTATAACATTTTATTTGATGCCTGAGTCACCTTATTATTTAGCGTCTCGAGGTAAACATGAAAAAGTAATTCAAGTTTTAATTAAACTTCGTGGTAATGTTGGTAGTAATTTTATTGAAGCTGAAGCTGATGAAATTAAAGTTAGTAATATATTTTCAATAAATGAGTATTTATTGTTTTTGTTTAATAATTCTCTTTATAATAGGATTGTGTTCAAGCTGCTGCTAAACTTGAAACAAGTATTGTGGATTTATTTAGAATACCAACTAATTTCAAAGCACTTCGGTACAGTTGTATGATGTTTGTATTTCAAAGTTTTTCCGGTGCTATGGTTGTGTTAAATAATGCTGAATCAATATTTGCTGCTACTGGTGTTAGTGATACAGTTTCACCAGCAGTTTCTACAATAATTATTGGAGTTGTTCAACTTGTTTTTTGTTGTATAACACCAGTGTTTGTTGATAATTGGGGAAGAAAAATATTGTTAATTTTATCAGGTATTGGTGAAACACTGAGTCTTGTAAGTTGAATAATTTTTTGTTAGAAATTAATTACTAGATGAAAATACAATTTTTATAATTTATTATTGAAAATTTATGTTCAGGCAGCACTTGGACTATATTTTTATTTAGCTGAAAAAGCTGATAATGGTGTTGGAGATGTTAGTGGGATTAATTGGTTACCAATCACTTCAATGATATTTTTTTTTGCAACATTTAGTATCGGCTGGGGTCCACTACCATGGACAGTGATGAGTGAAATATTTGCATCTGATATTAAAACAAAAGCTTTCGCTATTATATCAACGATGCATGGACTCGTAACATTTTCAATACTGAAACTTTTTCCAACTATTGTTGTCCGCTTTGGCATGTATACTGTATTTTGGCTGTTTGCAGTTATTTGCTTTATCAGTATTTTATTTACTATATTTGTACTTCCTGAAACTAAAGGGAAAAGTTTGAAAGAAATTCAAAAACAACTCGCCAGTCTAAACTCAATTGAATTATTATAAATTAAATAAATATCAAATTTTTTTAGTATAATTTAATATTAATACACACTTTCGTGAATCATTTTATTGTTCGAAACAAGACGCTATCTGTCTAAAAAAAGGGTACTTGGTTTGTGTCAAGAAGGAATATGGTTTACGTCTAGAAGTATTCTTCTTGAAACAAACGATCTATCGTTGAAATCAAACATTTTTTTTTCTTATTTCAAACCGATTGTTGTTTATAAGTTATATGAATTATAATTTAATTTATCTAATATATTTTAATCAACTTTATTTTAATAACCTTGATATTTTATTATTTATCGACAATGAATGATTTTGTTTAAGAATAAAAATTATCAGAATTATTTATAAGTAATAAATTATTTATAGCAAAAATTTCTAGTATTGTTAAAATCATTCTTTCATTTATTTGATGATCAAAATAATAGTGATGATATAAAATATAAAATTAATGTCTGAAGTATTTATTGATTTTATTTCGACATGTCAGTTCAAATCAAGCTGTTGTATTGTGTCAAAAGAAAAAATAAAAATCTATCCTAACAAATTGTCCTTATGATTTTGTTCGAGATCGATTCTAATGAAATCGTTAATGTACATAAAATATAACCGCAAATTATGATAAATATGAGAAATATGGCATATGACACAAGTGGGGCATTCGGCAAACATTGGAAGCTTATTCACACTACTACATATTACAAATTTATTTTTGAACTTATGTCACATAAATACTACGTGAGTCCCATAGTGAAAGAACACGTACCTTAACTATTAAAAATATTTTTATTAACAACAATATAATGTGTATACTTGATGAAATGACTTTTGTTGTGCATACTGACAAAAAAAAATTTTAGTAAGCAATATTAAAATTAAACAATATTATGGAATAATGAATTTTATAAAAATATATAATTAGTTTCTATGAAAATATATTGAACAACATTGGTCAAAAATGGTAAAATTAATGGTTAAATTAAAAGAATTGATAACGAAAATTTCAAAATTTTGTTTTTTTGAAGTTCGTATGACAAAACCTTCAATGTAAAAAGCATAGGATTTTGTTTAGGACACGCCCACAAAATGTAGGTATCGATGTACCTTATAATCAAACTCAGGAATTTCAATAACTAACACATAAGTTTTATATGATACACACATTTTTAAAGCGATGCGCAACCAAAAAAATTTACGGACTGATTTATTTATAAAAGATTAAATTTGAAAAAAGTATGTTATTTGTAATAAAAAAAAAATTAGGTGAATAAAGTTAAAAGACTGAAGAATATATTCTTGAAAGAAAAATTAAAAAATTAGTCTAAAAACAAGGAAAAATAATAAATTGTAACGTGACATTTATGTGTTGTTACCTTCTCGGACCAATTATCCATTTATTTTTCTATTCTTTAATAAAACGAAGACATACAATAATTATCGATACATCTAAATAGCCCTAGAAAATACAGAATATCCCCAGAATCCCCCAGAACTTTGATTTTTATCGAGAATCGTATCTTATAAAAGTACATATCTTCAAAACGACACGTATAACTTCACTTGTCTCTGAAATAACTGGCCTAGAGGAAAAACTAGACATGCTCAGAGAGAGGGCCTGGTAAAGTTACGAATAAATTTCGTTAAAATAATTGACAACAAAATGAGACATTTTAATTTACGGAAACCCAGAAACTTAATCTTTATTATCAAAACGATATATAATGAACTTGAATTCTATATAATAACGTGGTTTTAATTCTGAAACAGCAGAGACTTAACGTACGCGCGATCTTCGTCTTGATAACTTCCTTTTTCAAAAAGAAATCACGACTATAATTAGTAATTAATTAAATTTATTTGATAATAGTGTATTCAGACTTTAATTGTCCCTGACTCTCCAAGGAACTCCATATTTATGTGTAACCAAAAAGAAAAACTCGAAAACGTCACGTGCTTTTCTGTGTTACCAGCAGCACGTCATGGTTTTTCCATATATATCACCGGCTAGAAAAACTCGCAGCGACGTCTGAGTAGACCAGAGTCTCCCCAGAAAAGAGCGCTAGATCCCATCCTTAATCACTCAGTAGCTCGAGAACTTCCCCAGATATCCCCACTCTCTCTCCTCTTTTCCTTTTCTAGCCGAGTAGGGAAAAAGAATTCAAAAATAATAACAGTCTAAGAATATAGTGTTAGAGACTTATTTAAATGCTCCTGGGGTAAAGGTGACACCTATTGACCGATACTTGACTTCTCTGTGAATCGGCCTTTAAGGCGGCGAGAAACGCCACAAAATAAACATTCGCATTATTGGTAAAAATCAAAATACAGTAATTAAAAAAAAAAAAAATTCTAAATTAAAAATTATTGTATTTTACAAAATTTAATAAATTTTTAAAAACTCTCATTTTTATAAAATAAGTCTAGATGTTGATTTGTTTTAATTTAACTTCACTTTCGTTATGTTAACCTATTCATGTGTCACATAAAATCACCATGTCAACCAGCGATAGGTACTCTGATAATGGGAAGAAAGGGTAGGTAACCAAAAGTTATAATTTTTTTGTTCCAATCTTGAAAGTTCAGAAAGTTTTTTTTTTCTAAAAGACAAATGTTCCAAAAATGTTATTTCGATTTACTACTGGACAACATGTCAGATAGTAAAGCGCTAAAGTTGAAGTTAAAGAATTACTTCAAGCATTTGAAAAATTCGCAAGAATATTTTTATGTAGTTTTATCGACAGTTGCACCACGACGGATACGTTCACGATTATAATGTGCTGCATTTGTCTACCAATCAGCTGTTATAGCTCTCATAAAAAATAGAGTGGGTATAAGCAGAGTGGAGCCAGTTTGTGTTCGGTGACTTGATTGGTCCGCCATTTCCTGCTTTATAAAAGCAGGAAAATATAAAATTGATTATTAAATTATTAACAGCATGAGTATATTTTTAATTAATAAAGTTATGTACGCTATTTGAATTTTAATATAAAAGTGTTACGAATAGTGATACTTGAAGATACAAAATATTTTTATTTCCATTAATCGATTTTAATGTTGTCATTTCCAACTATTTTACATTATTAAAACATTTTTACGTAAAAATCAAATACTTAAATTTTAGGCATGCTGCTAGATCGACACATAAAAAATTGACACAGTCTAGTCGGACACATAAAATTTTCACGAATAAGAATGACTCAAATCAGTTAGACACAATTTAAATTGACACAAATTGTGTCAAATTCACACCTATTAACCGGACACAATGTTTTATGTATTTTATTAGACACATAAAAAAATACCACTAATAATTAGACACAAAATAATTTATAACAAATAAAATAGACACACAATAATAAAATTTAAAATAAATCAAATAAAAAATCAATTCTATATAAATTATTTTCTTCATTTATTTATTCAATTATTTAACTGTAGACCGAAATAAACCATACAGTGCCATCTGAGTAGTGTACATAGGAGAGTTCTGGGACACCTCCCGCTGTGCCACCCTTTCCCCGTTTGTGCCGCGACCCCCCGTTGTGATTCGCGGTTGATTTCCCAGAATCCGCGAGTTATTAACCCTTTGATTAATTAGCGCAGTGGGGGGTCTCGATTTTTGTTGGCGGCCATATTGAATTTATGGAAGGAGGCAGCCATTTTGAATTTATGGGGGCAGCCATCTTGAATTTTGTGTAAGACGCCACGCTGGATTTATGTAGGTAGCCATCTTGTTTTGTAGTCGAACGTCATAATGAATCTTCTTGTTATTATTATTATTATTATTATTATTATTATTATTATTATAAAAAAAAATTTCCATAACCGGGAAAATGTTGTCAACTATTTAGTGATAAAATAAATTAATTTAAAAATAATTAATTAAAATAGTTAATTAAAAAATATTTCTTTTGTACTTATTTCTTTATGCAAAAAAATTTGTCTTGATGATGGTTTGAACTGGAGATCTATCGGTTTATAAGTTGCAACCTTAACTCTTGCATCATCAAGACAAATTTCAGAAATATCTGTAAATTATTTTACCATTTTTTTTTCGAGTATATAGTGGAGGGGAGTAAAATAGTGGGAGGAATGTGTAGTGGAGGGGAATAAAATAGCGGGAGTGTATGTGTAGTGGAAGGGATAAAAAAAGAAGGGGAGTGAGCTAGTCAGGAGTATATGAAGAGATGCCATACAAAACAACGTATGAATCCGACAATTTCTAAGCTAAAACGATGCAAGAAACATCCAATAGAGTATAATAGTGAAAATGATGTTGGAATATCTTTTTATGTATTAGAAAAAGATTGTATAAAATGTAAAGAAGGAACTGTCAATGGAGAATTTGACTTTATTGAATAAATGAATAAAATAAAACCAAATTATTGTATTGTTAATTTTTTTAAATATAAGTTACCCTTAAATAATCATTATAAGAATTTAGTTTGTAGATCAAGTTTAGACAGGTTTAAACATGTTTGAACAGGAAAAAAAGTAACAAATAAATCGATTACTACGAAGGTTTAAATTTCTAAAATAAATTTTCCAAACATTGAATCATAAACATAAAAAAGAGATTAAATTTTCCCAAAAAATTATCTATCGTTATAAAATGGAAAAGTCATGTTTTGAAAAAAGGGATTAAAAGATTAGATTGATTCCCAGAAAAAAAGTTTCTAGTTGGGATAATCGGGTTTTCCCAATTTTAAAAGAACCAATCACAGCGTTCCCCCACTTCTGAAATCACCTAATAAAACTCTGGAAGGGGAATTATTTTTCCGGAGGGGGTTTAAAATTTTAGTATATATTCTCGTGCACAGAGAATACACATCACTCTTCGTTCAGTCTAACAAGCATCTCGTATCCTGCGCTTAGTCTTCACA
>JAPYYR010003012.1:939-13908 GCA_030523065.1 Aphidius colemani | reverse complement strand
TTCAGTTGTCATGTCTCCACTTAGAGTCGTCATTTCTTCACCTTGAGTTGTAACATCTCCACCTTCAGTTGTCATTTCTCCACCTTGAGTAGTAGCATCTTCACCTACAGTTGTAATTTCTCCACCTTGAGTTGTAGTTTCTTCTCCTGTTTCTGTTTTATCTGTGTTCATTTCATCTTTTTGAGTTGTAGATGATAAACTATCTGTAGTGCTGCTAGATGGTGATTCTTGAGTTGTTGGTTTTGATACACTGGATGGTGTGGTACCACTATCTGATGAACCACTACAATCTCTAGCAGGATAAATTGATTCTGGATAATTACAAACACTGATACTTGGATCAAAATTGGTACCAGGTGGACAATCAAAGTAATAAACATTGAAGCCATTACCATTGTCAACACAACGATAAAATTTAGCGCAATTTGTTGGATGTGGATAAAAACCTGCTTTATTACAAACAATTGACAAACAATTGTATTATTGGGTTTTTTATTTGAACAATCAGAAGCATTATTTGATGATGGTGTTGTTGATACTGAAGAATTTTCAGTGGTACTATTTTCTTTATTACCTTCATTTGATTCAGGTTTATTTTTGTCATTAGAATCACCTGGTCTTTGACCACCAGAATCACCTGGTTTTTGATCATCAGAATTGGTTGGTTTGTCATTTTTGATTTACAAGATTCTACTTGATCAATATAATTACATGTCAATAGAGCTTGATCCCAAGCAGTTCCAGGTCCACAGTCAAAGTCATATTTAATAAATCCTTTATTTACCCCAACACATCTTATAAATTTACGACAGTTTGAAGGATTTGGATGGAATCCTTCTTCTGTACATTTACCAGAATTATTTGATGATACTGGTTTTGTACTTGGAGTTGTTGACGAAGTATTTTCATTTTCAGAAGATTCTGAACTTCCTGCAGGTATTGTTGATGAAGTATTATTATCGATATTTGAATTTTCAGTTGTTGTTATTGCTGTTGAAGAAGATACAGAGGTTTGTTCTTCAGCTTTTTGAGTAGTGCTTGGTGATTCTGAATTATCATTGTCATTATTTTCTGTTGAAGTTGTTGATTCACTTGAAGACTCAATTGCCGGAGTTGTACTTGGACTTTCTGGATCTTGGCCAGTTTCATAACTTGGAGTTTCTTCTGGTGTTTCACTAGATGCAGTTGTACTTGGCTCACTTTCAGTTGTAACATCAGAACTACTTGCATCTTCAGAGCTTGATACTGTTACTTCAGTTGTAGATTCACTAGGTGAAGTTGAACTTGACTCACTTTCAGTTGTAACATCAGAATTATTCGTATCTTCTGAGCTTGACACTGTTACTTCAGTTGTAGATTCACTTGGTACTTCTGAACTTGAATTATCAGTTGGTGGCTTTTCTGTTGGCTTGTCTGCTTCTGGTGTTGAGTTGTCTACTTCATTCGTTGGCTTACTAGATTGTCCATTACAGCTTTCAACAGAAGCCTCATAATTACATGTCTGGAGATTTTGATCCCAAGCAGTTCCTTCTCCACATGTAAAGGAATACTTGATAAAGCTCTTTTTGCCAGTGGATACACATCGTATGAATTTATGACAATCCTGTGGATCACTTTGAATCGAAAAAAAAAAAAAAAAAACATTTGTTAAAATTCAAGTGTAAAAAAGAAATTTTAATTTTTTTAATTAAATTACCTGAAAAAGCCTTCTTCTGTACATGAACCAGACATGTCTGTAGAAACATGAGAAGATTCAGGTGTAGTCATTGAAGATATTTCATTTTGACTATCATCTGGTACAGTTGAATCTGTTGAAGTACTTGAGCCAGTATCAGGTGATGAATTATCAGCTGACGTGTTTTCTTCTGATGGCATCATAGTCGTAGATGCATCACTTGGTAGACCAGGCTGAGGATAACCACCAGCTTGTTGTGGAGGTATTCCATTATCTTGGTTTGGACCAAGTCCACTAGCTCCAGAAATATCAGATGAATCTGTTGATGTTGATGGCGTTGTAGATTCATTTTTATCAGTCATAGAAGATTCTTCAGTTTGACTGGGATTGGATCCAATATCTGTTTGTCCACCAATATCACTTGAAACTGTTGTAGGAATACCAGATTCATTATTATTATTATCTGCAGGCTTTGATCCACCATTATTTGATCCTCCTTTACAACTTGAAACAGAACTTTCGTAATTACATGTCAATAAAGATTGATCCCATGCTGTTCCTTCACCACAAGTAAATTCATATTTTGTCAACGATGAACCCTCGCCTTGAACACAGCGATAAAATTTATGACAATCAGTAGGATCAGCGACAAAGCCTTCTTCTGAACAACTTCCTGCAGGTCCTAAAGACCCTGAAGATGGTTGCATTGGCTCAGAAGGTTTATCTATTTCATTCGATGCTTCTGTTGGTTGCATTGGCTGAGAAGGATTTTCCATTTCACTTGATGCTTCGGTTGGTTGTATTGGCTGAGGAGAATTTTCCATTTCATTTGATGGCTCTGACGGTTGTGATGGGTACGATGGCTGAGACGGATAATCAGATGGACTAGATGGAACATTATTTTCCTCATCAGGCTCTTGTGGATTTTCAGGTGGTGGATAAAGACCACTTGGAGGTTTTGGCACTTCATCAACTGTTCCTTGATGTTCATGTTCATTCTCTTCCACCCCTGGGCTACTACCTGGCTGACCACCTTGACCATTACTTGCTGCATCATTTACCTCATTATCATTATTATTTGACTCTGAATTTTGACCTGGATATCCATTTTGATTATTTCTATTACCATTAGCATCATCATATTTATTTTCAGTTGGATAATGTCCACTTGGTGATGTTCCACCACTACCACAGCCTTCTCTATTAACTGCCCATGCATGATTACATGCATTTGCTGAAGGATCCCAAACAGTTCCTTCACCACATGTAAATTCATATTGTTGATATGAATAACCATTACTGACACATCTTATAAATTTATTACAGTCTTTGGGATGAGGTTTGAAACCTTCTTCTTGACATTCTTTAGATCCACTGCTTGATGATCCATGTGGTTTATTATTTGATGGCTTATCACTTGTCATTCCTGGATAATTATTTGATGAAGGATATAAATTATTATTGTTATTATTTTTTGTTGGTTTTTTATTTCCATTTGGCAATGTGGATGCTGTACTTTGTGGTGATAAAGTGCTTGGTAATGGTGATCCATATGCCCATGATGATGAAGACACTGTAGTTTGTCTATTAACTGATTGATCATAATGTAAACTTGAATCAAGATCATTTGTCAATTCATTACACTCTGGTCTTTCACTATCACGTGGATGAACACAAATATATCCTTTACTTTCAGAATAAACTGTACCAGGACCACATTCAAATTTAAATTTACTTAAACGTCTATTGTCACCCCAATTGACACATCTGTAATAAACATTACAATTTACTGGATCAGCATGAAAGCCTTCTTCTTGACACTGATAATCATTTGACTGTCTGTGTTGAAGTTTTATTCCATAAACATAATTATCTGCAAAAATAATATATACATATGTTTATTAAATACACATTTAGTGTTAATTTAATTGATATATATTTGAGTAAAAATAATCAAGAAAGATAACATCATTCAGTAGCATTTACACTCAAGTAATTAGCATGGATAATTTGACTCTTTGAATGTTTCAAATAACAACATAGTATAAATCAATGATGAAAAAATAAAAAAAAAATAACAAAAAACATGTATGTAATCACGCATATGGATAGAGAAAAAATGATTATCCATGAAGATAATTACAGGGTAAATAGATCTTGTTATTGTAAAAAAGGATTTTCTCTATAAAATTAACTGAATTTATTGGGATTGTCTTCGTGTAAACCAGTTTGACAGCAACAACATCTTTACAAATATTCCACTTGCACTTCTATTGATATTATAAAAATAGTTGAATGTACTCTTTATGCACTGGATATACCCAATCAACCTGACATTGAATCGTAAATATAGTGAGTTTGTGAACAGGAAAAGATACTTTTTCTTCTCTCTTATTATTATATTTTTTCTTCTCATTAAATAACAACTCAATGAAATTGAATTTTACATACTAGTTATCTTAAACATTCATGAATATATAAAATTAATATAATAATTTTCTTACTTGATTCTAAAAATACAGCAAATATAAAACAGCTCACGATGAATTTTTTATGTCTCAAGACATTATCACCTCTGTAATAAATAAAAAAAAAATTTTTTATCATTTAATATCAATAAATTAGATCAAACTATAAAATAAATAATATTTAAAATTAATATTGGAACATAAAAACGATGGAAAAATAATAATATCATTCAGGGTACATGCACGAGTTGACCTTGTGCAATTGTATCACTTCCTCAACATGAAATTCCTGCATAAAATATTTGATTTGATCAGCCAAAGTCAACAGTTACGTCCTACTTGGCCAGGATCCAGTAAGGATAATAATAAGAAAAACTAAAAAATTAAAAAATAAAAAACTACGTTACAGGATTTATCAATAAAGCAGAATAAATTATTTTAAAATTTTTATGTTACACGTTGGTGTATTACGCATTGTAAGTGCATTGTTAGATCAAATAAAATATTTAAAAAATTTTAAATACCATATTGCCATTGAGCTATTGAAGAAAGAGATAATATCTTAACAAATGTCTTCTGTCTATGGTTATTGTTGGTTACAAGCATATAATATTGTGTTCACATAGGAAGTTAAATGAAAAATCAACTTGAAAATCTACTTGATGTTTTTATTTTTTCAAGTCATGAAGTATATAGCAAACAAGGTAATAATAATAACATAAAATACCGTCTCTTCTGTTAAATAAATAAATATAAACGGCATGTTTGGATTATCCTTTATCCATTTATTATGACACCAATGGTGCATTCTCTTTGTGAGTTGATGGTACACTTGGTAGGTAAACTTGTGATTAAATAAACAATCAGGATCCATGGTCAACATGACATAATGCACAAGATATTATATAAGGTATAATAAGCACCACAATGTCAGTGACACCAGTGTCACGTTTTATTTTCAATGTCACAATTGATTATATTTTATTCTCTATTTTATCTATTTTTATGTTGATAATTTAAATTAGATAATCATAGTGAAAATTTAAGATTTATTACATTTTTATTTTGTATTTTATTTGTATAACGGTAAACAGGTGAAACTTTTAAATTAAATATAAATTTTTATTTTCAATTTAAACTTATTCAAGAATGAGAAAAAAATTCAATTCAAATTTTAATTTATACACTTGTTATTGTTTTTGGCTGAACAACCGACTTTGTTTTTTATATTTACTCTTAATACAGTATATCGATATATTTTTCATAAATAATTTATAAGACGAGATTAAACTTGAATTTTATTTGAATTTTCCATTGTCTTTTTTTTTCATTTTTTTTTGTGGTGATTCATTGGCAAATTACTGTTACCAATATACAAACAATGTGTGATACTCGGTCACCTTTATTTTTTTATTTATTTATTTGACAAATTGATTGATTGATTTTATATTTATAATTAACATTACATGTAAGTATAAATTATTTAAAAAGGAATTTATTTTATTGTGATTATTGTGTGCAATGACTTCCATGAAATATAGAAAATAATTACAATTATAAATTTTATATATTTATTGTAATTAAATGAGTCATATAGTTGAAATGGTTATTCAGGGACATAACAAATCGTAAACACATTGACAAAGAAATATAAAATACTAAAAAACTAATACTATGTATAAATAAAATGTAAATTTTCCAATAAAGAAAGAAGAATTTATTCAATTTAAATAATATTTTTTAATTTGAAAATTGAGGTCATTGAATTTGATGATTTCATATATTTTATCTTACAATTACATGAAAAAATTACTACAAGTTGATAGAAAAACTAATTGTTAAAATTTTATTAAAAAACACTTTGAAATATTTCGAATTTCATTAAAAATAATTTCGAAATATTTCGAATGTTTTTTGTTTGCTCTAAAAATTTCTAATTAAAAAAAAAGCACAATTTTCAAAGCCAATTAATTCAAATCTTCACCAGAAGTATATAAATAACAGTATATAAAAAAAAAGTCAAATTATTTGATAGATAAAAAGAAAATTTCATGAAGATTAGTATCAGCGAGTTGCAAGTTTGTGCCATCAGCAAAAGACACCCGTATATGATCACGTAGTTAAACGTCAGATAAGTGTGAAGATGAGTAAAACTGTCGAGGGTAAATTAAAAAATAAATAAATAAATAAAAGTTGATATATAATAGATGATAGCTGAGGGCTGAGATGATGAGAATTGCAAAGACCAAAAAATAAAAGAGTAAAGGTGCAATGAGATGCTGAGAGGTGTACTGAACCCACGGCTATTATCCCAATAGAAGTCAACTTGGATGAGAATACAACCTTGACGTGGTTGCTTTCAAGGTCGTTTATATCATATATATTTATACAACACACAGGGGCAGTTATACTTGCTTCTCTTTGACTTTTTTTTTTTGCTTTTATCATCATCATCATCATGTTTTTTCTATTTTCTTTGGCCACACTGATGCAGAAGATGGATAAGTTGTATACATATAGTCTTGATTTTCTTTTCCCCATACCAAGAGATAAGGATAATGACGATGAACGACGACGCCACAATCACCACTGAGATCGTATATCCTCACGATTATTTGCCTGGCTTGTTTTATTCGCATGCATGGGTATTCGCAATTAAAGGAATATACTGGCTTCGAGAAAATTACTCGTACGTGCTACACGATTTTTTGTCACCTCTGTATAAATTTTTTTTTTTTTAAATGTTTTTTATTTGCAAAAATCGTGCTTTTATTTTTTTTATTATTTACAACTGAAATTCTATTTATAGATATTAAAATTATGTAATTTTTTATGGGATTTTATATAATTTTTGATAAGAATTTTTTAATGTTATTTTATATTAAAATTTTTTATGGTTTTTTCAATGACAAATAGAAGAAAAAATGTTATTTTTATTTGTTTTTTTTATACGTCAAGGTGATTGCAACGATAAAAGCTCATTATTTATAAGTCAACTGATTGGCAATATGGTTAAGGTTGAGGTCAATCTAATATCCGCATTAGGCAAATAGATAATAAAGTGTAAAAAAATGCCTATGAAATTTTATAATTTGTTTATTTGAAATTAAAGGGATGCTGGGCAAACTCGTTGAATGAATTTTATTTATGTGTAAACTGGTTTTATATTGACAATAAATCATTCAATATTTTAATCTATAAATTATTTGATATCATAATAATTAGTAATATAAACTTTTTTTCATTAAAATTAATTATATTCTGTTTTTTTTTTTTTCAGAGGTATTTTCTTTGATGAGCAAAAAGCTTGTTTATTAATGGTGTTGAAAAATGAAGAAGAAAAACTATAAATAATCTATCAAATAAAAAAAAAATACAGTAAAAATTCTTTTATTTTTTTAAAATTCCAATTAGAAAAATTTGAATTTGCAAATTGCAAAGAATTTTATTTTAAACGAGAAATTATTCCCGCCAATCGGCAAAAGCTCATATAATTGAAAAAAAACTTTTAAACTACTTGAAATAATTTAATTCAAACCAAAAAAATATGATAATAATTTTTTAAAATTATAAATAGAAACATCTTCGTATTATCCTTTCATTCGCCATATCAAAAATTAAAATAACAATTTTTTCCATTGAAAAAAAAGACCTTTTTTCCACCCTTTGAGTGGAAACTTATTCGCAAAATAAAAACTTCAATTTCCCAATAACTTTGATCTCAATTAAAACTGTTAACTCAAAATTAGAAAAATTTAAAAAGCCAATAAAAATACGGCATAATGAAACAATCAAAAATCCAAATTGACAATGAAAATTAAAAAAAGGGTAGCCAAGTATTTTGTATGGATAAATTGAAACACAACATTCCAGTATTTCTTAAGGCATAACCATTTATGGAATCTGTGTGTATTGCAATAGCACCAGGTACAATGTCGAGGATAAAAGTAGTAGTTATACACGTAAGTTGATAAATATTTTTCGAGTTCAATGTCAATATTGTATATAAATCAAATCAATCCATCATTTGTAAATAAAATTGTGACATTAATATCACTTACATTATAACAATAATATTTTTTAATTGGATAAAAATTATAATGAAAAATAAATAATGTAATTTAGCTGGAGTAAAGACAAATATAATCGAATAATTTCAATGACACGTATAATATATGGTATAATATTTACACCTGTTCATATTTGTTCAACACGATTGTATTTAAATAATTTTAAATAACGTCATCATCTATCATTGATACTCAAAATTGGTTTTAAATATATAAAAAACGTGCAAATCAAGCCAATGTTACTAAAACAATACTGTCCTCAATTTAATTTCAAGGATATAATTTATAATCACACTGTAATTATGGCCAACAAATTATTTTTATTACTATATTATATAAATTATGCGAATTTTTAAAATATATAAATAAATTATCTAGACATTAAGACGTGTGCGATTAGAGCTTTTTCTTTATTTTAATCATCAAAAGAATTTAAGGAGCAAAAAATTATGTATAAATTGACGAAATAATTATTGTTATTTTGATTTTTTCATTAATTAATTTTCCATTGTATTTTATTTATGTGTCAAATTGATAATAAAATTAAAACTTAACCCTTTTAAATTTTTTTTTTTTTTTTTTTTTTTTTTTCGAGTAAAACTTTTTTAAATCATTGAAATTTTGAATGCAGCTTTCTTCAGCTGAATTGCACAAATAATTTTTAAAAAAATTCGATTTATATTGTTTTAAAAGAAAAAAATTTACATCGAGTTGATGATGTTGATGAGTTGAATATAAAAAATTTTCTTTTGATTTTTCCCAGAGTTTATTTTGTGGAAATCGGTTTCTGATCGTGGCGTGTCTCAAGAGGGAGTCCCGGGGACTTGGATGACTTCTACTTATAAAGACTTGCTTCCCCGAACGTTCATATGGATGTTTCTTTATACCCCACAAGAAAGAATTGCACAGTGTCAAGTGGAAGGGGTCCTCCCAACTCTCAACCAACTGTCGCAAATTTTTTTTTTTTTTTGTTAAACTATTATAGAAGTAGCTTGCCAGGACAATTTTTATTATCATTATACCTTCCGGATGTTTAAATGAAAAATATTTCACATATTAATGTTTAATTCTTGATGATGACGATGATGATGAACCATCAAACAACAACATCAACAAAGTTGAATATTTTTTTGTTTAATAAATTTTTCTGATTAAAAAATACTAATTTTACAGTTAAAAATTATTATTTTTATATTTTTTTAATTAATTTAACGAACAAATTTCATGATAATAATAAATAAAATTCATAAACTACATGACAGAAGCCCGTGAGTAAATGAACTTAACATATGATAAGAAATCTTTGAATATTTTTTTTTTTTCTTCCAAAGTCAATGGCCCTTGCGGTCCTTACTTAATAATATTATTTATTTTTTATTTTCATCTCGCTAAAAAAATAATACGAATAATGTAATCCTATGAATACAAATCTAACGATAAATCTCAACAAATGACATTTGAATTGCAACTATATATTTTTTTTTGTTTCATTCATTTTTAATAAATTTTTTATTCATTATTTTCAATGCTAAAATGTTTTGTTAATTTATTATCTCTTATAAAGTCTTACATGTTATAATATAAATAAAAATTTAACCCTTCTATTGTTTGTGTATTACTTTTACATCAAATCTACACAAAAGTGCAGAGAAAAAAAAATTGAATAAATAAACAATTTGCCATATAAATCACACTTCCAAGGGTTGCAACAACAAACAACCCTTTTTTTTTGTTTTTACAAAAAATATATTTATTATTGTTTTATCTTCGTCAAAATAATTTTTTTATTTTTTATCACAGCAAAAACAAGACATGGCTAGCCACAAAGTAACACCGCTACATTCCATTGTTCTTCGTATAAATAATGTCCCTTCAACCAGCAGTTTTAATATTAAAAAAGATAAAAAAAACATTTTTTTTTTTCATATAAATAATAATAATATGAAATAATAAAAAGTATAAATATTATTATTGTTGATGATAATCAGCATCATCATCCAATCCTCATAATGAGATATTTTTATAGACAAAAAAGGATAAAAAAAAAAACAATATATATTATAAATTCAAGTTTAAACGTCGTATAATTGTTGATATACTTGAAAATGACAAAAATAAGTTGCTCCATCCCAATTAACGCTCGTCAAACAAATAATTGTCCATCAGGATACAATAAATAATTGTTGCATTTAATTGTTTTTAAAATAGAAAAATAAATAAAATAACAAAAAAAAAAAACTACTTGTTTCTTGAATTTATTTTATATTAAATATAGATGTATTTTTTTATTTGTTTTATGTCTATCCTGTCTGACACGTAATGTTGTAAATACTTTAAGTAATCATGCGAAACATGAAATATAAAAAAAAAAAAAAATAAAATTGAATTTATATTTAATTTAAGTACAACATGTATACAACTACATATTTTATAAAAAAAAAATATTACAAGAATTTGTTTTGATTATAATTTTAACATTTGCGCAATTATATTTATCCGATGTTTTTTTTTTTTTTCTTCTTTTTTGAATTTAATTATTTGTTTGATCTGGGCTTGGCGCCAATTCTGTTTTACCGACATGATATTTAAAGAGCTTTCCAAATTACTCACTAGGAAAACACACAAAAATAACCCTTTTTTTTTTGTTTTTTTTTGTCTCTCTTTATTATTAATTTCTCTCTTGCTATAATTTCCATCTGATTTTTCGAGAGAATAACAACATTTATTGTTTGTTCGAAACATAAATAAAGCCAATTTTCAAGTGAAATCTAAATACATTGACTAATTTTTAATAATTAAATCAAAATAAATTGTAATCTAATAATTCGATAGAACGAAATAAACAAAAGAAAAAAATTTTCTTTTTTGTTTAAAATATTTTTTGTTTTCATCATCAGTGAACTTGGAAATTGGAATATATATTTTTCTTGTGTTTAGAAAATTATTTAATAAGAAAAATGCGTCAACTCTTGCTGATTGAATTGACTGATGTCGTATTGGAGCACATTCTTGGTTTTCTATCATATGATGAAATTGCCAAGAATCGTATTGTACGTATATACACAAATAATAAAATGTTACTTCAATTAATAATACATCAATTTTTAATTATAGATTTGCAAGCAATTTGACAGAACATGTCAAAAGTTATTAAATCGTGGTTTTAGTTTGATGGAAAAATATCATGCACAGTGTTATAAATCAGTTAAGGGCCAATTACCAAGAAGAGAATCAGAAAGAAGGTAAAAAAATAAATAAATATTGTATTATAATTATTATAAATAAACTTTTGTTTATTTATTTTGATAGAAATCATCGTCTGTCTCGACACAGTGATATTTTAAGTGCCCTGGAGACACGAATTTCAATGATGTCAATGACATTTATTAAATATGTCAATATGCGTATTTGTTGCTTCATACCAGGAAAGGTAATTGACATAATTATATCATTAAAATAATAATAATTAATATATGAATATTATTTATAGGTCATTGATGAAGCTTTTCGTGTTCTTCGTATGTTGATGGAGACAAGAAATGCACCACGAGCACATGAAGTACTTCAAGAATTACGTGATATAAGTAGCATGGCTATGGAACATTTTGATGAAAAAATATTACCAGAATTAAAGAGTAATTTATCAACAATAAGTACATCATATGATTTACCAGGAAGAAGTAGTTCAATTCTATCACATCACAGTCCATCATCATCATCATCATCAACAACATCTCATACATTTAATCAAATAAATAGTTTAACACCCGATAAACTTAATCAAACAATTAACAAAGCATATAATCGTGCTAAAAAAAATAAAATTATGTGTTTCAATACAAATAATAGAGTCATGAAAATAAGATTGCGATTAAAACGACAAAGTATACAAATGCGTTTACAAAGTAAAAAATTACAAGAACAAGCAAAGAAAATTCATGAACAAGAATTACAATTGACTGATATGAGGCGACATTTGGATGAATGGGAACAAAAAATGGGTGATATGACTGCTGAATACTTAAGAGCAAGAGAAGATACACAACAAAATGGTATTATCAAACCGATTGATAATAATAACGTGACAACAAAACAATTGCAAGCTAAAAAACGTAAGTTAATTGTCGAAAGAAAATCATCAACTCATGCTGCTGATGATAAATTTAAAAAATTCATGTCTGATCTTTTAAAACCAAAAGAAAAAGATTAAAATATTCATCAAACAATTATCAATTTTTTTTTTGTTTGTTTAGTATATTATAGTTTACAACTTTAAAATTATTATTTGAAAAAAAAAATACAATTTTACAGTTATATGATTTAAAGTAATGAAACAAAAAAATATATATATATTCTTTAATTTATAACATAAAATAATCAAGAAGCTATTCTTCTCTAAAAAATAAATGTGTTAAATAAAATAAAAAGTATTTAAATGGAAATTTTTTATTAAAATACTCGCATGTATTGATTGATAAGAGGTTTTTTTCTTTGTCAATTGAGCATATTTTTTTTTTGTTATTGTAAATTTGAATATTATTTAAAAAAAAAAAAATTATCTTGTATTTTTTAAATGTTCATAAAGTTTTTTTAATTGGTCATCGGTTAATTTATTTTCACGATGACAAAGTATACCTGGCCTACGTATTGATGTTGAATATTTATCTATCAGTGTATTTTTAAGTGAATGATTGACATCTGTAATATCATATATTCAATATTTAAATAAATCATCAATTACCAGATTAATAAGACT
>JAPYYR010003010.1:0-13722 GCA_030523065.1 Aphidius colemani | reverse complement strand
AATTTTTTATTTTTTTAAGTTTTTTAAGGGACTTAAAAAATTTTTATCAGAAAAATCCCGTTCACTATTTTTTGTATATTTTATTTTTTTTTTTTTAAACAAAAGTTGAAAAAAAAAGACTGGAAAGACGATCGTCTTTAATTAAAGACAATTTTTTTCATTAAAGACGCAAAGTACGATCGCGTACAAGGCCCACTGTATCCCCTCTACCTCTATATCCTCTCACTCCCTCGGAGGCTATTTTTTCTCTCACTCGCACCGTTTTCGTGATGCTCGAGCGTCCGTGATGCTCAAGCGTCACTCAAAATTTTTTCGATACCCCTTACATAAGAAGTTTCACTTCAAAAAAAAAAAAGTAGGAAAATTCAAATAACTACCGTGCCTATGTATACACGACATAAAAGTCACCTCTACTATCCTCAACCTTGGGATTCCATTGCTGACATAAAATACAAAGATAATAAAATTCTATATAGTTATGACTCCATAAATCGATATCAAACTATTGAATAAATTGAAATTTGTATATTGTATATTGTTTTTACTTCTATATTCTTTTTCTTATAACGAAATCAAAACTTGGGAATCGGTTCTTGCCGAAATTTCCATCAATAGACAATTGAATTAGATAAATTAGATAATATATCGAATTTTCGAGCGAACAATATTAATGGCAACATAATTTTGATATCCCATTTTTCGATATATTCAATAACTACGATTTTAAGGTTTGTTTTGTTCCTTATGTTTTTTATGAACAAATGGATTAGGAAAAAAATATTTTTTAATTCGATATTCATAGTTTTTTTGACGTGAAATAATGTGAAATTAACAGCGATATCGTATCTATAATACTTTCTGGGATATTGAGCTATAAAAATAAAATATATCGAAGATTTTTTGGTAATTTCTCGTTTTTTTGAGATTTTTTAATAATAATAAATTCGAAAAAAATGAATATTAATTATGATTTCGATAGAACTTTTTTTGAAGAAAACAATGGCGTCAATAGGGATCCGAATAATTTTCGAAAATTGAAAAGTGTATTGAGATATGCGAGACATTCATATAATGACTGATTGTAACTAGGAAAAACTAGATTCTGTAGTAATATTATGACTTGGATAAAAAAATAAAGGGAAGGGAGGTAAAGATGTGGTTAAGGAAAAAAAATTTACTACAATCTTTGCGTTCTTGCGAAACTGACCAGTCTACATCTGTTGGGTTGGTAAAACTGTACAATCATTTTCCATCTCTTTCCTACGAGCTCCTTTTCTTTTTTTTTCGTATTTATATATTGGCTGCAGTGCAAAACGTTATTATTACTATATTTATTTGTATTCTCGGCATAACCTCTAACATACTTTGACAGCAGATAATAAGGAATAATATTTGGAAGAAAATAATATTAAAGATTTGAATTGTTTGAATAGTGAAGATAACAAAAGTAAAAAATTTTTATGAAATGAAATACTCTACACAAAAAGATGTGATATCACACAGAAAAAAAAAAAAAAGCCAAGTTTTTTTGACACAAAGAAAAAGTCAAGTATTCGAAATTGTCACCATTATCATTATGCTATGATTCCATTTGTTTTATTTTTTAAATTCAAAAAGATATGATACCAAAAAATCAAGAAAGAAATTGTATACTTGACCACTCCTGGTTCTTCTTAAAAAACACTGAGTGAGGCGTATTTCTGGTGTGGGCAAGTATAAATTTTGTATTTGTATAATTTTGTCAACAATCAAGACTTTATGTATAACGAAGATAGATTTCCTTCTTTATTTTTTGGTATCATATCTTTTTGAATTTAAGAAATAAAACAAATGGAAGCATAGCATAATGATAATGGTGAAAATTTTGAATACTTGACTCTTTTTTTGTGTAAAAAAACTTTGTTTTTTTTTTTTTGTGTGATCGTAATATTGCCTACATATGATCAAAACACTTTACAAGAAGATGGATCATAACATAAAAAAAACATTATTTTTCTCACAAAAAAGAGCGTCAAGTTGTACGAAATCATCAACAACAATTATTGTGAGTATACTAATTTTGCAGATATTTTATTTTTAATTACAAAAAGATGAGGTATCAAAAAAGTCAAGAGTTCAATATATTTCTGATGCATAGAATTAAGTCTTAATCGTTGACAAATATCTAGACCCCACCTGGTTCATTCAAAATTCGAAATTAAATTTCAAGCCTACACGTATGGGATGACGACGACAAAGTTAACGGTTTTTCTACAATTCAGGAATCATATTTATATATTGAACAAGGTAGGGTCAATCTTGAAATTTTGTCAACGGTTGAGACTGAATACTATGCATCAAAAACGTATTCAACTCTTGATCTTTTTGTTACCACATCTTTTTGTAATTAAAAATAAAATAGTTGCAAAATTAGTATATTCACTGTAGAAAAAATTTGTTGGTAATTACAAAAAATTTTTTGAAGGTACCGACTCCAAAAAGTTTATTTAATTTTACAAAATCTTTTTGCATTTATAGTTTTGTAAATTTTCAGAAAAAATTTGTAATTTGACAAAAAAATTTAGTGGAAGTTAGCACAATTTTTTTTTGTATCTTTTGGTTCTGAATGTACTTGAGGGTCACGATCTCAGACGCCTAAAAACTACTTAACTGATTTACAAACTTGTCGCTTTACTCGCTGCGCTATCAGGGTGACTTGTAATGTACAAGTGTAGTGTCTTGTATTTGTTGTCATAATATTATTGTGAAAAATTATGTAAAAGATCTCAACAAATAATATCAAATATTAAATAACAATGATAATAATGCTGATAAAATTTAATAGTCAAGAATAAATTGATAATAACAATAATAATATATGGAATTATTATAATCGTTATTATTGTTATTATTATTCCATAGTTATTTCGATTGGCAACTTCAAAATTTGCGTTTGAAAATTACTATATATGCCAAAGATAGTTAGCTTAGTAATCTGTAGGTCCCTAGTTCGGTTGCCCCCCTAAGACGGTTAGGTTAACGACAAAAAATAAATAAAATCACTAACAGCACATCTATCAACAATAACCAACAACGATCAACCAAAAAATTGGTGAATTAATTTTTTTTTTATTAATATTTAAATATTTAAACAGTTTACTGTTCGTAACAAACATTTTGTCGTTTAAAATAAACAGTGAATTGACTTGGTATAAACCATCGCTTGTTTGTAACAAACAGAAATGTAGCATATTTTTAGAAGTAATTTTTAGAGTAAACCATTTTACTATTTGAAACAAGACCCCTTGCGCATAAAAAATAACAGAACTTGGTTTGTGTCAAGAAGAAATGTGGTTTACGTTCAGAAGTATTCTTTTTGAAACAAACCATCTATCGTTAAAAATAAGACATCATCTGCATGAAACAAACAGAACTTTGTTCATAACAAGAATATTTTTTTTCTTATTCCAAACTAATTATTGTTTAGAACTGTTGCCAATATTGCCAAGAAGTTTTCTTCTAAAAAATAGAAATTTTTTTAATTGTTGACACTTCTTTTTGTGAAAAAAACTGTGTTTCTTTTTTGTTATGATACTGTATACCAGACTTTATAGAACTACTGTCAATAATTTCAAAAATCACCAGAGAGATTCTATTTACTCAGGAAGCCTTGAATTGAATTCAACAAATATTAATTAAAATCTTTTTCGAAATTGATTTACGCCCGGGAAAATCTAGGATTCAAATATCGAAAAAATTACTTGTTTTTTGTTTGGGAGTTGTTTATACTGAAGAAACATCCCCTCTCCCTTCTTTTCTCACTAATACGACGAGCGAAAAAGATTTTTGTTGCAACGCAGTAAATTCACTATACAGTATTTCTGTGTTAAAACTAAGCTTTGTATATAGCTAGGAAAAAATCATTGATTTCTCCTGTGTCATTAATTACATATATGCATTTGGTTGATTGAATTTATATAATTTTCGAAGTCAATTTAATTTAATATAATTATTTTTTGCTCCATGGCTCGTTGAGTTTATGAACTCACCATCGAAGAAAATATGACCGATATTGTTGTTATTCCAATTATGCTTGCCCAATAAGGGAGGCCAATCACTGCATTCAGAGCAACACATGGAGTGAATACGATGACAGCTAAATTTAAAAGGCTTCTTAACACATAAGAAAAACTTGCCAGACACCTGACGAGCTTCGAGTGGAACCTAGGATTATTATTATTATTTTTATTATTATTATTATTATTAATATTATTATCATTATTACCTCATATCAAGATATTCGTACACAGATGTGATGCCTAGGCTGTAGTAAACCGGTACAAAAATAAAACAAACCATTGGATATGCAAGAAGCATACCATATATCGTCTCCCACATTGCACTTCCACGATAATACAACTCTGATGGAAATCCTAAAAAAGACCTTACTCCAAGTGTACCACGAGCAATTGACAGCATCATCGCGCCCATAGATACACTTCCAGTTGCGAATACGTAGCTTGCTTTGGTTTCTTTTTTTTTTGTGCGGAACTTCCCCCACAAGGGTACGATAAATGATGCGATTATAGCAGCAATAAATACTAGATAGTCAAACAGCATCCTGGACGTTTCCATGACCATCTTGTTGTTTTCGACTTCTTTTTTTTTTATGTTTTCACTGGTTCCCGATAACTACTTTCTGTTAACATGTACAGAAAAAAAATACTCATAACTGGCTATTTTCATTAAACATGACGCAATCAACGGAATTAAAAACCCTCAATTCACACCATTTCTAGAGAGTGCTTTAAGGTTAAATAGTTGGATTTTGTATTTTAATTTTGGGAAGTCAACACGGAATTTTGTCTTATAATATGCGGTTAAGTGGACGTCGAGTTAAACTCGAAGCAATATGTAAGCAGCTGGTCGTTGATATACGAACGACAAACGAATAATTGGAATATATTTTTTCAGTATTTGAAAGAAAAAAAAAAAAAAATATATCAATTCTTTATTTAATTTGTTCATAATTTTGATAATGAGAGGACGCGGAATGTACAAAAAAATGTCCAAGGTTTAGAGTTCCCGGATAAAAATTTCGAGTACGGAAAAAGTCTTGAGGCATGAAAAGTATGAAAAAGTATTAAGAGTAAGGAAACATCCCTGAAAAAGTACGACTTTAAAGATATAAGTATTATTTTGATTGGAGCTCTTAATTTCGGTCTGAAAAAAGTCCTGATATTCAAGACACGGTTTTTTTTTATCAAGACATTTGAATTTAGTCTAGAAGAAGTATTTGATTGAAGACTTCTGTCTGGATACGTTGTGATAATTAAAAAAGTCCTCGGATCCAAGACCAAAGTATACTATTTAACAAAAAACTTGAAAGTTTTTTATTGGCTAAAAAAAACAAGTATGAAACCATTTATAAACTTAAGAAAATTTTATGCGAAATATAAAAACTAATTCATAAATGAAGGGTTTATGAAATGATTGCTTTTTTCAAATAGGGTCGATTTTATACTAAATCAATAAATAACAACTGGTATAAAAAAATGGCGATAAATCTGACTTATTTGAAAAAATGCCATGTTTGTCAAGTTAAAATATTAGTTGAAACAATGATATATTTTAAAATTGACTTGCACATCTCGATGAATCGAAAAGGAAACATAAAAATATTATGTGAGTAAAGTAAATATGAAAACCCTTGATCTGGTATCAGTTAAAATACTTTATTGTTTTATCATATTCACACTGTGTTTAGTATAAATTTATTGAAATTTATTCAATTAATCACTCTATTTCCCAATGATTAACAGGCTCAATGATGTAGTCGATGTTTTCAGGTTGTATTTCGACGAAGAAACACAAAGAACTAATAATATATGAATTGTGTTCGTTATACCTTGACACTGATAAACATAAGTCATAATTTTCTTGTGCAAAAAAATTGTGATCATCTGACAGTTTTTAATAACAGGAAAAAACTAGGCGTCACAATTATCTTCACAAAATTATGAACAGTTACAATTAAACATTTTTGTGAAACAATATATCATTCCGAATTCTATTCTGTTATTAATATTGTATTTTTTAATTATTCTTAGCATAATTATGATTGTTCAATCAGGAACACAGATAAAACGTACTGAAAAAATCTTGATTTCCAATACTTTTAAATTACCCGAGTGAAAATTCAGTTCAAGATTTGATCAAAACTTCATCAGGCAACTTGAAATCAGAACAAGTTTTACTCAGGCAACTTGATCTAAAATTAATAAAAACGCAACGCAAAAATCGATCAAGCCACCTGTGGAGATTTTTTCATCTTCATATTTTACGTTTAGTAAAGATGCACCCTCTAGTCAAGATTTGACCAGGTTTACTTGATTGAAATAAGATCAAGGTACTTGTTCACATCTTGAACAGGGATGATTGTTTAAAAAAATTATTTATTTTAGAATGTTTATTTTAGAAACTTGATCATCTTCGGATCGAGATTTGACCGGGTTTACTTGATCATTGAAAAAATTATTTAATTTAAAATGTTTAACTTGATAATTTATTGATCAAGATTTGACCAGGTTCACTTGATCAAGATAAGATGGGGTCAAGTATCTCGATCAAATCTTGATCGGAATTCATTCAGGCTTTTCAGGAAGCCTAAAATAAGGTGACTTGATTAATTCTTGATCAGCAGCGGATATCAAATCCGTTGAGCCTGACCAGATTTCCACTCGGGTATAGATTAAGTCTTGAGTTCCGTACCTTTTAGAAGTAATTTCCGAAAGTCTTATTTGTCTATACTTTTTCAGGACTTTTAAACAGTCTTGAAAAATGAGTGACTCTGGCAACCATAAAGATTAGTCGTATTTTCCAAGACTTTTTTCGTACTCAAAACTGCCTCATTTTTTTTTCGTTGAGCAAATTATTCAGCTCTACACTCCAAAATTTTGACATCTTTTTGTATACGTAACGTCTTTTAATTACAAAAATAGTGAACAAGCAGAATAAAAAATAAATACCTTTTCACTGCAATAGGTTTTGATTTTATCTCGCTTAGTTTGTTTGACTAATTATAATTTATAAAATCTATGTTCGCATAATCTATTTATTTGAAATCAACCGTCAATATCTTGGTAGACAAATATATTTATAGCATATTTCATATCATCTCCCTTGTTCCTCGTATGTACATAATTGCAGAAGACACCGGTTTTGTCCATGTCTCAGGTGATCTGTAATGGCCTTTCAAAGTTTTCACAGATCTTAGAATTCTTTGTCAATTTTCATTTTGAGTCAACGATAAGAAAAATAAGTCGGAACAAATAATAAGAGAAGGAACAATAATTCTATTCCCATCAATTTAACAAATTTTCAGAAAGCAATATTGATTTTTTATGTTTCATATATATTTTTAGAATGAATTACTTCTTTTTTAGTTAAAGTACATAGTTTCTTCTCGATTATTACTGAAATAATGTTTTCAAAGTAAGGCTAATGGACACATTCGATTTTTAATTATGATAAAAAATATTTTCGATACTTAATCAATGAAGTTTTAGATATCATATTGTTCATCTTTTTTTCTGCATTTTTTTTTTTTTATCTAAGAATCTCAATAAGTTATTTATTTTTATACAATTAATGTCATACAAGTTATATTCTATTTTTTATTGTACAGTTTCATTTATTTTTTTGCTTGAGAAATAAAACATTTGTCGTTTTATTTTTCTTGAGCACCCAATAGCTCTTTAAATAGCTGTAGTGTTCCGCAATACGATTTGGGCATTATCGTATCGTATTGTCAATTTTTTACGATATTGTCGCCGATATTTTCGTTAATATTACGAGATTGTCGTGAATATGACGTTATTCTTGTAAATAATTGAATATTATATTTTATAAAATTATATAATTATGATATATTTTCATTCAATATTAGAATTTTTATTTTGTCGTCATATTAATGGGATTCATTCTGCTAGACACTACGACATAAAGAAACAAACAAAAAACGAATGAATATGTATATTATCGTCAACATTCTTTATATAATTCAATTTGTTTAGTTAACTCGAGTAGAAAACTCTGTATTCTGTATACTTTGAAATTGGTTGAAATAAATAATAATAATAATAATAATAATAATAATAATAATAATAACTTAACTGTATAAAATTCCCTTCGATTAGTTTGTGTGCACCGTGTGAGTATATCGTTTTCGGCCTTCAATATAAACAATAATAAATAGAATGAGGTTATTTAGAAATCAATATAATCGTAAAAATATTTATTGTGGCATTTTGAAATGATTCTTTTTTCTCGTTCCTATGACACTTCGTTCTTCATTTACACACTAATCCAACAAAAAATATAACTCATTTAACTTTTTTTCACCAAAAACACCGACTGTCTATGCTTTACCTGTAAATATTGAATGAGTTTATTCAATTTACAAAAGCTGATACTCTTGACTGTAAACGATTAACACATGCGGAAACAAAAAAAACACGTTTACATTATGTCTGATTTTTTTAAACCGCTGACGCGTGGAAAGTTACTGAGAGGGGCGTTTCTTTCTTACTTTTATTATGATGATAAGAACGTCGAAACTTAAGAGAATATAAAATAATAAATCAATAATTGTTAACATAAATAAACTCTTAATATTTTACATTAATATGCAATCGTGATTTTTCAAAAATATCTTTATGTACGAGTGCACATATTAACGTTAGCAGTCACACTGTAAAAAAACATTTCTAAAATCAAAATAATTTTATTTTGAAATGAGAATAGGGTGTCTTGGAAAAAATGAAATTTGAGTAAAAAAAAAAACTTGTTGATCACAAAAAAAAAAAAAAATTCTCGTTAAAACCGTTCAAGTCTAGGTGTAACCGTGAAACATTTTATAATAAAAAACAAACATTTTCGATGAAATTGAACAAATTTTGTTCGAGAATGACTTTGACATTCAAGTAAGTAATTTTTTTTTTGTATTAACAATTTCAAGTACTAGAAAATAAAATAACAATCTTTAGAAAAAAACGTATTTTTTTAAATAAATAACCTTAACAAGTTGAATAAAAGTGGAAGTATCTCAGATTAGAGACAAATTCGTTTCACTCTAAAAATTACATAATTTGCGTTTGGAATGGAAATTTTTATATAAATGAACAATGATGTTTTAGTTCAAAAAATTTTTGGGTATAAAGTCAAAACAAAAGTCGGGGAGATGCTCTCAGATTCGTTTCACACATTTGTTCCATGCTAATTTGAACACAATCCATGGTGAGCAGTCAGTATTTTCGTTAAAAACTGAATCTCATGAAGCATGTTCTCTTTAACTGAATAAGGATGAAAAAAAACTATGATTATTTCAAAAAATTTTAAAAAATCCTTCTTTTATAAACAATAAGAATTCATTAATTCCTATCAACACAATTTTTGAAAATAAAAGTTTCTAAATTATTATTGGAAAAATAATTATTACTGATTTCTTAAATATGTGGTAAATCTTTTTAACTCTTTTGCAAGATAACAAGTGCCATAATTAAAATTGAACAAAGCTGTTATATTTCTAAAAAAAACTTAAAATGGATAATTATTTAATCAACAATTATTTTTTATTTTTTTTTAAATGGACAACTTTCAAATAATTGTATAATATATCCGGAAAGCATGCCCACATAAACATATACATATATATATATACATGCAGTTGACTCAACCCGTGAGTTTAACGAAGATAAATTAAAAAAAAAAAGGATATAAATTTCTCTAAAAGCCGGGGAAGATGAACTGGGCTAACTGGTCTTTATCATCAAATGTGTCCCATGTTTCAATTTCATGAACACGAACGGATATTCGATCCTCTGATGTTATACGGTATCGTTGACGTTTCTGTTTAGTACTTGGCCAATTGGCAATATCTTTCTCCAATACAAAAATTTATTTTGGTGTCTGAGTACTGCTATTCTCTACTCTCGCTCAACGAATTACTGTCGGGTCCTTGGACGCAAGCCTGGTAGTATTACCACACGTACGTCTTCTGGTGATGTCTTGATCTCATTTACCACTATTGCTGGTGGTTGATTTGTTTGCCGGGCTTGACTTTCCAAGATATGTACTGGTGTTGGAATGTATGCCGGTACTTTTTCCAATAGTTGTTCTGGCACTTCTTCTTGACCCTTACTTTCCTCCATTAACTTTTCAATTTAGCTTATTAACATAGTATTTTTCACCAGTGCTGAAAAGAAATTCGTCTTTGAGTTTTTTATTTTCGAGGTTCTTTCTTTTTTGTTCTTTAATTGTTAATTTCACTGCTTTAGATTTTATTTTTTTGATCAATAATGAAAGCAGCACGCTTGGTGGCTTCTAGCTTCTGTTTATTCTTCACCAACATGTCATTACATTCTAGCTCTGACATATTATCCCAATCACCTTTTAAGATCTGGATACGACCAATGTTCAATAATTGTTGGCTCTCTATCTTTTCTCTCACTTTAGTGAACTTTTCACGGAGAGGTACTGGAAATAAAACAAGCTTCGATGACTTGATGGGCTTGTTCAACACTTTTTTGATTTAATAAAGCTACTTTTTTCTTCTGAATTTCTTCTTTTCCAAGACACACGTTGACTTTCTGGTCTTTAACTATGCAAGGTTTCTTCTTAATATTTTTAAGAACACTATTTTTCTTGTCACTAATTTCTTCAATTGGTTTTTGGATATTGGCGAACTTTGGAAGTTGTGGCAGTTGTTTAATGTTTTTCCAAGTCGGTAACATAACCTCAGCTGGAACTGTCACTCCTTCTTGATCAAGTTTTGTTGGTGTAATCATCAAATTATCTTGTTCACTATGTTCATTCTCTTTCGTTTTTGATGTTGTAACAGAGTTCCTTAATTTGTCTTGGTTTTCTCTAAGTTTTGAATCCATTTTTTTATCTGGTGTCGTGGTGTTAGTCTGAACTGTGGTGTTAGGCTAAACTGTTGTTTCAGTCTGAATTATTGTCTTACTATGAATTGTCGTATCAGCGACTACTTGTTCTTTTTCGTCCATACGCTCCACATCGTCCGATATCAAGTTTAATTTACTCGATGTCGGTTTTCTTTTTTAAACGATACGATAAAACAAACAGATAATACAGTATTGGTTAATTGAATTTTGTACAATTTACTTATTGTCTATTGATTAACGATCAATCATTTTCTCACACACAATTTATCACTCAATAACATAACTTGAACCATGGACACGTCACGTCGAATAATTTAATAAAAGCTAAGTTTAAAATCGAAAGAAAAAGGAATAAAAGTGTTTACAAGAAAGTATAAAATATTTAATATTGTTACTTCTTCTAAATGTCTTTCAAATCTTTTACATGCACGTGCATGCTTTCATCTTTTTAGATTACTGACTTCGATTACGGACTAGACTTATAACTTTGACAACTTTTTATACTCTCGGATATTTGAGCATTGATTTAGGAATGATACTATCAATTACTCTTGACAGTGGATGTAAACGAATACGGACTTCGTCACTTTTTCGTGGAAACCACTCTTGGTGTTTCTTGCGGTAAATTTTTTCTTGGCTAATGTAAACTTAATTAATTAATTGGCCTTTGCTAAATAAACTTTCACTAATTCAAATGTTTCATGAAGTCTTGCTAGTGCTGTTTTTCGGTCTGGCTTTATATTTGGATCATTTGATTTTACCTCTTTTCTTAAACTTATTGGTTATTCTAGTTTTCGACCATAGTTTAAATAAGCTGGTGAACATTGACTACTTTCTTGTTTTGCTGAATTGTAGGCAAATGTTGATTCCGGTAAATACTTGGCCCAAGATCTTTGTAATTCTTCAGCAAACTGTGAAATCATTGTTTTCAGACTTCTATTTACGCGTTTTGTCGGCTTACACTGGGGAGAATATGGTGAAATACGTAAATGTTCGATCTCATATTCTTTTAATGTTTTGGGAAATTCTTTGCTCGTGTATTGAAAACCATTGTCACTCAGTAATTTCTTTGGGCAACAGAATCTTAAAATCACTTTTTCCTTTAATGCTTTCATGATTGCAATACTGGTCGTTGCCTCAACGGAATGACCTCAATCCATTTCGTAAATTTGTCATGCAAGACCAGAAAATGTGTATATCCCTCTGACGAACTAGTAATTAATCCAATGATATCAGTTAATACTACTTCGCAAAGTTTGGAAGCGACTGGTGGTGCCCATCGCCTTGCTGACTTGACTTGTATTGTTGGCATTTATCAGAAGCGTGAACAAAACTCTTAATTCCACGTTACATGCCAGGCCAATAATAATTTAAAGAGAAACGAGCTATTGTTTTTGCAGCTCTCAGATGTCCTGTCAGTGTGTTGTGATTCTCTTGAATAACCTTTAACCCTAATCGGCAAGACGTTTCGCACTATCTCTTGATTCCAGGAGCATTGTTGTTTTGGTTTAATTGCAAGAACCAATTTGTTTACCATCAAATTTTTCGAGTTCTTGGTCATTTCTTGACAGTTGTCTAAACAGAGTATCAGCAATAACATTATCAGTACCTTCACGGTAAAGTATTTCCAAATCCTACTGTTGTAAATGCAATAACCATCTGGATATTCTTCCACCTTAGTTTTCAAGATTGATCAACGATTTTTAAGACTGGTAATCGGTGATCACTTTGGATTTGTAACCTTCTAAATAATGTCATATTTCATTTATATCCCATACAACAGCTAGACATTATTCTAATGTTGTGTGAAAATTTTCTTCTGTCTTGGTTAAAGTTTTGCTGGCATAAGCAATAACATGATCGATTATTTTTTTTTTCTTCTGAGTTAAAACTATACCTAGTCCTTAATTACCAGCATCTGTTTGTGATATAAACTCGTGCTTAAAGTCTGACGGTGCTAGAACTGGTGCTTTTGTGATTTTTTTTTTAATCTGTTGAATTTATCTTGAGTTTCATCATCCCATAATCATGGTGTGTCTTTCTGGATCAACTTGCTTAATAGTTGAGTCAATGTAAAGCAGTCAGGGATGAATCTACGGTAGCACCCTATCATGCCTATAAAACGTCTTACTTCTTCCACTGTAGTTGGTGGTGGTACGTTTGTTATTGCTTTGATTTTTTCAGCATCTGCTAATACCATGTTCATCAATCACGTGTTTCAAATATGTGATACTCGTTTGTAATAATTTACTTTTTCTTTCATTTATTCTTAAATTCGCATCATATAGCGAATTTAAGCGAATATAGCGTCTTTGTAGCGTTATTTCAACAATTTCAACATGTTCTTCCAGAGATTATGATGTCGTTTAGATATACGAATACCTTGTCAGCGAAGTCAACACGCACCGCTTGGTCTTGCGTTGAAAAGTTGAATTTGCCGAATGCAGACCAAACGGCACCACCTTGAAGTGGAATACCATCCTGGTACTGTGACTTCTGTTATTTCTTGACTTGCAGGGTCCATTGGCATTTGCCAATACTCGTTTTTTAAATAACTTGATAAGAAATACTTGACATTTTTCAGTTCTTCCAGTGTTTGATTTATTTGTGGTAAAGGATAAGCATCTTTACTGTCACGTTATTCACTTTTCTAAAATCAACACAAAATCTGTATTCTTTATTTTTTGAAGTGAAACTTCTTATTGGAGGGTAGGTGGAAAATCGGGGACGGAAGTCGAAAACGGAAGAATGAAACATTTGTGTTTCATGAAACACAGTA
>JAPYYR010003007.1:0-22682 GCA_030523065.1 Aphidius colemani | reverse complement strand
TAATTCATATTATGTATTTTTTTTTCTGCCTATTATTCATATTCACTTAAAAATTATTCATTTTTATCAATTGTCAGTTGCATTATCAGGCTTTTAAGTTAATAAATCGACTATGTTTAATGCATAATTTGATTCTCACCGAGTGCCATTGCCCAAAAAAATTCTGAATTTAAAAAAAATATTCATTTAATTTTATCATTCACTTCCTATTATTATTATTTTTTTTTGTATTTTTTTTTAAATTATTTTTGTCATTGCATAATACCCATTTTCATTTATTTATTTGTTTGTAAATTAAATCCTGATATTAACGAAAAAAAAATGATATTTGATGCCTTTGAAAATTGATTCAAATCACTTTTTTCATTTATGTTATATGGATACTGTGTAATCCACTTTCAATCGAAATCCAGCGAGAGAAACCTATAGCAAAATCCATTTTCATCGCGGTCGTTTAAATCACATTGTGACGTAACAAATGCTTGCTATTCATTGTATTCTAAAACTTCCAAAGTAAATATATATGTGAGGTGTTAATTCACTTTGTGTCTCATTCGATGCCAGCTTGTTACAGAGAATAAAAAAAAAAAACCCATCCAAATTCCAAAATCTAATATGTGTATATTTATTAATGCAATAATAAACATTTTTTTTATTAAAAAAAAAAATTTTAATATATTATTTTTCATTTTTTTTCAAATGGTTTTTCAAATAAAACCAAAAACCATAAGCAGTGATAATAAAATTATTTAAAAAATGTCTTTTAATATGAAGAAAAAAAAAAAGAAAAACCCAAGTTTATCCCATTTTCAATATCAATTCAAAGCTCAATATTTTCTTGAAAATTTTCCAATAATATTTTATACATATCTTTGTTCAGATCGTATCCTATTGTAGAATAAGAAAAAAAAAAAAAAAAAGAAAAAATCTTTGAGCCAACAAATGTCATGAAGATGCAACGAAAAAAAATAAATTTACGATGACAAAATAAACGTTTTACTACGATAATAAAGAAAGTATGAAAGACCAAATAGAAATAAAAATCTTTGTGGAATTTATTTATGAGTATTAGAGCAAACTATCTGCAAAAAAAGAGTAAAAAAAAGAATAAATATATATTTATATAATTTATTTCTTTTATTTTGTAAAATAGAAAATAATAATTCAACGATTCAACTTGGTGGTGGAGATGCTTCAATATTTGGTCATAATGCTTTTACTTTGAAGTATTAAAATTGTTAAATTCACTGGTTTTGATAGAATTTTAAAGAGTCAACTAAAATTGGTTTCAACATTCATTGAAGAGAATATAGAAATTGAATGTGAAAAAAATACTCGATAGAAAGAGCATCAATTGTGAAGCTAATGGCCAAGTAAATAAGTAGGTACTAGACGAGAATATCGATGAGAAAAAAAAATAAAATAATAATAATAAAAAATAGAATAAAAAAAATGCCACACAGACGTTTTTCTTCTTTCGTATTGCAAAGTGCATTCAATCCATTTACCACTTGCACCAGCTTTAAATTATCCTTCAAATTGCTCGATCAAATAAAATAGTTAAAAAATTATGTGTTTTTCTTTTTATTTTGAATTTTTTAAATAATTGACATTGATAATAAAAATAAATAGAAATAATAAAAAAAAAACAATGTCATCGTAAAACGTTGAGATTTGGAAATATTCTATGTTGTAAAAAAAAACATACACAGCTGTGCTTCTTTCAATTTCATTAAAAACCTTAAATATAAAAAGAAAAAAAAAAAAAATACAATTGAATCTAACTTGGGAAATTAGCAACACCTGTTTCTTGTCTTTTTTTTTATTTGCAATGTTTAAAAATAAATGTTTCCAATAGATGTTTTGATCATTGCCCTATATTTTTCAATGTCTGTTAAATAAATTATATGAAAACGATATGTTGACATCATTAAATGTTTATTTGGTTTTTATTTTAAAAATATGTTTGAGGAGGCTTCAAAAAAAATAAAATTAAAACTGAAGATGGATAAAAAAAATATGTGTGTCGGTGTCAAGCTCATTATTTTTAATATTTTAAAACTAAAAATATTTCTGGTTGTTAAAACAAATGATGAGTAGTTTGTTGACAGAATAACTTGAAATTTTTCTTTGTCAAGGTTTGACAAAATAAATGTTAAAAAAAGGTAAAATAAATAAATAAACTCTAACGATGCTTAAAGTTTTTGATAAACTCTGAAAAAAAACTTGCGGGTATAAAGTTTTATACCGATAAATAATTGCTCTATCACGTTATCAAAAAAAAAAAAATAAAAATAACAAAAAAGAA
Organism: Aphidius colemani; assembly: GCA_030523065.1. Classification (NCBI taxonomy): domain Eukaryota; kingdom Metazoa; phylum Arthropoda; class Insecta; order Hymenoptera; family Braconidae; genus Aphidius; species Aphidius colemani. Next base: position 20,374 of record JAPYYR010003007.1, on the reverse strand, counting down.
CAATTTGAGAAGACAACTATCGAATCTCTCTCATTCTCTCTGGGGACAAAGCAATAGACTCGTGAACGTTGTGAAGTGTGAAAAAGTGCCAGACAATATAAAAAAAAAAATTAAATTAATAAAAAAAAAAAGTAACAGCCGAGTCAGCAATCGTAAACGAACGCGAGTGTTTCATAGACAATGGAAAACTAGTACAACACACCTCAAACCAACGAGATTGACTCTCTGTTATTGACATTTTTAAATAATTGACCCACCATTCTGACAATTTAATACCACAAAAAATAAAATAACTCGATAAGTATTTTACCCATGAAATTTATTGCAAATAAACTTCAAATGATTTTTCATAATTATCGTTGTCCCAAAAAAGCTCTATTTTAAAAAAAACTAAATTATATTAACACATTGTTTTTTTGTTTATCAAACAAGGTAATAACGACTAGACGTACTAAAACTAAAGCATGGCAAACAAAAGATTTGAATCTGTGTTAAAAAAAATGATAAAAAATAAATGAGAATAGAAAAAAGAGATGACATTTATACAGAATCCTTTAGGGCATTGGAATTTTTTTTATTTATATTTGTTTTACATTTTTCATTTCCCTATAGTTTTGTGACAAAAAAAAAAAAAATAGTAATAATAAAAAAAGTCTATGCTATAATCGTAAAAACGTGTATTTCAAATTCTTTTTAAATAATGTTTTTGAGATTTGCCTCACAGGTAAATATGTATGTATTACAATTGAGAAATTTTTTTTCACTCAGTGAAAAGCTACTTGGAATAAAATATATAATATATATTAAAAAATATTTGAAATACCATGAAAGTGCCAAGGAATAAAAGCAAACAAACAATTTACTTCAGCCACAAAAATACAATGCTTTCGTTTATAAATTCCAAATACATATATAAAAGATGCTATACGAGCGAAAAGTTACGATGAACTTGTATGCTTTAGAGAAGCTTGCCAGCTTGCTTCAAGTACCTGACAATATTTTAAGGAAAAAAAATTTTGTGACCGCATAAACGATATTTCACATCACAAGTATACTTCAATAGTCTATATCTTGAAAAAAAAAATGATAAAAAAAACCAACAGAAAGACATTTAGCAGTAAAAAAACCAGCCGACACTTGAAAAAAAAAATTCCACAACTATCAAAAACACTGGCATTTTAAAAAAATAATTTCGGATAAAATAAATGAACATATGGATAGATAAAATGATTTATTTTAAATTTTTTTTTTTTCATTCTACTTTTATGATACACGTAAAAAAAAAATTTAAGAGTGTTTTCAAATTAACTTGCAATTAAGTTTGTTAAATTCCGGCAATAAATTTGCGGTACGATCACATGGCTATATATAATAGGTGCACCTATGTATTTGTGAAGAGCTCTGTACATAATGTGCTCAAGATAAATTGAATATCAAGCCTGGATGCTCGTTCGGGTATTAAAAAAATGTAAAAAAATATAAAAAATATAATAATGAGAAAAGCAATTGTGTCTCTTGTTCTAAAAGTATTTTATTTTCACACTATAATTGGTCGATATGAAAATTTGTTTATCACCGTAAACAAGCTTCCAAATGAATGTTTAAATTATCATTTATATAATGAATTTTTAAATAGAAAAATAAAATAAACAAATTTAAAAACATGAACATTTTATTATTCTATTTGTTGGTTATTAAAAAATTTAAAAAAATTAGATGAAAAATAATTTATTTTCAAATGTGGGTTAAAGATAAAATGTTGTTTTATTTTTTTTTTCTTTTCTTTATGGTTTAATTAACCAGAGCTTATTTTTTGTTAAATAAATTTAATTGGTAAATTAATGAAATTTATAATTAGCAAATTTGAAAGAAAAGAAAAATTATTTCTATGAGATAAATAAACAATACGGAAGTTTTATTTATTTGATTAATTCACGTTTATATTTAGACAGATTGAAAAATTTGAAATTTGAATAATAATTTTATGTAAATTATAAAATCATTCACGGTGTAATTTAATCATCGTATATATGGATGACAATAATACAATTGTCACAACTCGTAAACACTGGATATACTGATTCATTCGCATTGTAATTTATAATTATATTTCCACATCTATATGTTACAAATGGGCAACATTTATTTATACAATAAATATAAAATTACACGTCAAAATAAATTGTAAATGGAAACCAAAAAAAAAACCGAAACTATAAGAATAATAATTATAAATAAATATGATAAATTTATATTTAGAATATGTTTGGTAATTAAATATATTCAAAATTAAAACGAGCTAGTCGATTATACACCGATGACCTTTATCAGCATTCAAGTTTGATAAATATTTCATAAAATATATGTCAAGCTTCCAACGATACTATAATAAAGTTGAACTCATCTATTTTTAATTTCTAAATTTGTTAATAATCAATAGCGTTTTTTTTTAAATTCAAAATAACAATTACACGATTTTTTTTTTGTAATATCATCTTAAGTACTTATTGCAATTGAACAAACAAAAGAAAATATATAACGTCATTTGGCTAATTGTTCTTATAGTCGGATTAAAAATAGAAATTTACTTGAAATAATTAATGGTAACCTAGTTGTGCATTAAGCTTTGTACTTCATCAATTGATGATGATCAAGCTGCATCATTAATTCAATATGATTAATAGTGCAACTAAACCTCATTACATCTTACAGCTTGTTCAAATTTTATTCACCTGTCCAGTCAGTGTTAATGATCTTATAATGATACCACTTATGTACACAAGATTGAACCAATTAAAATTAAACAAAAATGTATTTATCTTTTTCTTCTTTATCATAAACAATTAGTCACAAATAATTCTAATAAATTGCTTTGATAAAATGACCCAGTTTTTTTTATCTAAAGATAATTATATTTATTTTTTTTTCATAGAATATTCAACCCCCAGTGTTAATATATTTTATCGATATGAAATTCATTTTTTTTTTTTGTTTTTTTTTTTGGGTGATAATGTAGCTTTTTTCAAGATGACCTCACAAGCTGAACAACAAGAGCGTGGGAATGAAATACAACAACAAAATTGAAATAAAAAAATGTTGAAATAATAGAAAAGCTATGTTGTCTTGCTGTTGGAAAAATATTTATGAGAAATGCGTGGAAAATTCAACAAATATATATATGAAATCCAATCTAAAATATTATTTGATACTCAGATAAATCTTATCTAAAAAGTAAATTCTTTTTTGTTGCAACAGCTATATATAGACTTTAGTGAAAACTTTCAATATCACTTTTATTGTTTACAGGAGATACGATTTGCGATATGAAAAGAAAGATGAATTTAAATTCCTAAATCAAAACGATAGCTGATGCAAAAACTTACAGAGAAAAAAAAAAAACATATCTGGGGTTAGCAAAGGTGTGAAAAGTGGATAGTTTTATGGAACATTCGTATAAATCAAGATCAACTTTTCTTTTAAAGATTTGTGTTTTTTATTTTTTGTCTTTTCAAAAAAAAAAAAAAAAAAAAAAAAAAAAAAAAAAAAAAAAAAAAAAAAAAAAAAAAAAAAAAAAAAAAAAAAAAAAAAAAAAAAAAAAACAAAAAAAACAAGAATGAGGGGTCCCAAAATAAAAAGCAATTTTAAAAGCAGAGGTTAGCATGAAAGTGAAACGATTCGATTATCCTATTTTTCGATATACCATTTAATTTTTTTTTCCTCTATCTAAAATATTATTTTCATAGCGAAAATCAACTTATCTTATCTCAAAGTAAGATATTTTTGTATTTATGATTTTTTTTATATCAAAAAAAAGTATATTGATTTCCGTTATAATAATGAAAAAAAAATTTCTCCACAAATATGTTTTATCGTCATTTTAAAACCACAATTGAATTGTTTTTTGGCCGAATGGATTTTAAGTATCTATCAAGTGTCAATGGCTATTGAGCCAAGAAAATGTCTGAACAACAACAACAAAAACAACGCCAACTAAATCCTCAATATCCTCTGCACATTACAGCCCTCTTTCTCTATGTCTTAAATAATATTTGTATCGAAGAATCAACTTGATATCTCTTGCTAAAATACAGGCCATTGCCAACAACAAAATTTAAGCTGGTATTTATATAAAACAATTGACTCTGACTTTACCTAGGTCCTGAATAACATTTGACATTGGTTGCTTCATTGAATGGATAATAATAACATCACGACTAAGCTTGAATAAATAATACCACGTTGTGTATTTATGCATTTTTTAAATATAAAAACTAATATTTAACAGCGTTAAATTGATATATAAAATGGGATAATAGTAAATAAAAATAATGAGAGGATTTTCGGTATTTAATATTACTTTGCTAAAGCATAATGTTAAATTTAAATCTAATATCGATGAAAGTTATATTATCATTTTTTACAAGTTAATTATGAGGGTTCAAAATCCTTTGTACTATATTATTATATATATATAATTCACAGGTCAAATTTATACATTATCTTGCATATAGAAACAGCTTAAATATATATCAAAGGGTCATGCTTAAATATTATTATCTCAAAATTCACATAAAAATATGGGCTGCATTTACTATTGGCACCTGGTGGACTATAAAAATTTTTTAAAATGTACTTTGACTGCCCCGTATTATATAAATAAAGTTTTATAAGACAGAGTTATAAAAAAATAAATAAAAAATAAAAAAAAAATAAGACAAAATATGCTGGTTGATAATTTAACAGCTGGTCAAAGGGGCAAATAGCAAACTGTTATTTTCCATACTAATATAGAGTAGTAGTAGTGGATTCCATGAACATAAAATATACCTCGATCCTCGGGAAGTTATAAATCAAGTCTCCCGACAACCCAGAAACAGACGCTAGGGAATCATCTCTTCCTCCTTTTTCTCTCTCCTCATTCTCCCTAAAGTTATCTATTCATATATATGTATGTGAACACTGTGGTGGTTCCGGATTCACCATGTAATTTCATTTTATCTACAAACTCAACGACATATCTACAGATATTTCTACAGATATTCTAACTCTTTCTCTCTTATTTTTTTCCCCTCATCATCACTCTCTTTCTCTATCTCTCGCGAGCTTGCAACATCCCTTGTCGTGCTTTGTCTGGCCTCATGCCTGCCTGAATCACTGCAATCTCATCGTAGGTAACGAAAATAGCGTCAAGTCTCTAGTGTATATATAAACACAAAACCAATCGAGTACTTTTGTATATATGAATAATATATTTCATATAAACTACCGCTTATAAACATGTGCTTGTAATAAACACGTAAATTATTGTACTGATGTTTTTGAAAAACTAATTTTTATAATTTAAATATGATAAATGGAAATATTTTTTAATTGGTTATTTAATTATTTCATTGTTGGTATAAAATATCAATGGAAAATTTAATTGTTCTTTAAACTTTTTGAGCAAGATGCGAATAATGTTCAACAATATTATTATTGTAACTAGTAAATAGCGATTTAATGAAAGAAATCTTTTAAAACTCTCGTTTAGAAATCATAAATAAAGTTTCAACCGGATAAATTAATCGTGGGTCGAGTATTTCAAGTCTTTTTTAATGTATAATATATCCTTCTTCATCTTCTTCTTGAATTTTTTTTTCCCCAAGTTTCTCTTCAGACTTGGATTATTGATGAGACAAAAGTTTTGACGATTTTACTCTGTGACACAATTGTACTGCATTTTGAGTTGTTTATTATTCATTTTTTTTTCGACCCGCATCAACATTAATAATAAAATAAATTAAAAGTTACGAGAAAAAAAAAAAAAAAAAAAAAAAAAAAAAAAAAAAAAAAAAAAAAAAAAAAAAAAAAAAAAAAAAAAAAAAAAAACAAAAAAAAAAATAATAAAATAAAAAAAAAAAAAAAAAAAAAAAAAAAAAAAAAAAAAAAAAAGTTTATTTTTTAAATAACAATTATTTAAAAAAAATTAGTAATTTATAAATTTAAAATATATTTTATATGAAAATATTAACTTACCAGTCATGTAGAAGAAAAAATGACAGCCAAAAAATTATTCATTGAAAATTGTCTTTGATGTAATATAACTGTTCTATTGTATTTGAAAAAAAGGAAAAAAAAAAAAAAGAAGGTAAAACTGAAATTAATAATACCGACTGAATGATACCGACTGAATGTAAAAAAAAGATGGCCGACTTTTGAAATCTTTTGTACCGACTCAATTCTCAGAATTCCCTCTCCTTAATTTTTTTTTTTTTTTTTTTTTTTTTCACAAAAATCCACGAAAAATGTCGTTATAATTTTGGACATAAAAATCGTCACCAACATGATCTAATCACTCAATTTTAGTCAACTACACTTGATTTTATCAGTTAAATCATAATTCCACACCCGAAAACGATTAAAAACACACTAAAAAGACAATAATATTCACGAATCGCGGCAACTACTAACCGGCATACGGCACACGGCATCAACGTTCGATAATTTGCTCATAAATGATTAATTATTCAATTAATTATCACAAATATATTGCCACTTTATTGTCACACACGTTAGCTATCATTATCTGATTAAATTTTTAATAAAAATATATATAAATTTGCTCAAAAATATTTGCTCTTTACGACCGTTATCTAAATTCACGTCCGAACACAAGAAAAACGAATGAATAACTGATCACAATATGGCCGACTGAGGGCACTTTCAGAGCTATGAGCTTCGTTGTCGTCGTTGTTTACTGTAAACAGTTGTGAGTGGTTTAACCCACCGAGCTTATTTGAATTCAGCCACTAGAGCACAGGCAGGTGAGTTTCTAGGGCGTCCATTTGTTCAGTGTCGACAAGAAGCCCCCCATTGGATTACTCTCCACCACTGTGATTCATCGTCTTTCGACATTTGCAGTATAATTGTGTCGACGATTTACATTGGTTGTAATAATTATTAATAAAATATATTGTTCAATAGGAAAAGTTGTTTTTTAAATATAACAGGTGATACTAATTGGCTTGATTAAACCCAAATAAATTTAAATTTTTATATTTAAAAGAAATGTCACTATGAATATCTACGTGTTTATTGGATATTTACTAACGGCAATTGTCGTTCCTATTACAACAGCATGTAAGTATTAAATATGACAATTTAATAATTACAATTTATAAATTAATGTATACGCAACATATTTCAAGCGTGACTCCTCACAGACCAAGCCCATTCCGTCATCTTGTTATGGCTCTAAATATTATTTAACAATTAATTTTTATCAATTATTTATTTTTTTACATAATAATAATCATGAAAAACAAAATACTAGCATTTTTTTATTTGAAATTTGTAAATAAAAACGACGCCCAATTTTTATCATTCAAAACATTGCGTCATAAATGATTACTTTAATGATGACTCATTTATTTATTTATAATTTTTATTGTAATAAATTTTTATATTATTTTTATGGATTAAAAATATTGTTTATTTATTTCTATGGTTACAAATTGTTTAGATTAATTTTACTGTATTTGTTACGGTCATTGTTTAGTCAATAAATAATACAGTTGACATACTTTTATTTTATGATTTATCAATATTTAATATTAATAATAATTATTATTATTTTTAGATGATTATGACTGCAATGATGCATTGTTGGATAGAGCACATATAAAAGCCACATCATATATGAAAGACAGAGAACCAACAGATGCTGTTCTCAATGGTAAAATTATTATTTAATTTATTTAAACAATTATTATTCAATTATATCCTGCTAAAATTAGTTTCAATTATTTAATTATTTAGTAGTTAATATCTGCTCGATGTTGTGAATTTATTATATATAAATTATTGAATGTTTTGAATTTAAATTTATCTTATTTTTATTTTTGTGAGAAATTTTTTAAATAAATATTAAACCCACGTTTAATTAAAATATAAAATTGAGATGTTTAATTAATGACTCACTGACTTTTACAATCATCCAAATAAAAATAAAAAACAATTATAGTTTGGATCATCTATTTGCTTCAGGTGAAAATTAATGTCAATCCAGAGTGATCAAAAGAAAATAATAAATAAAAACAAGGATTGTGAATGTAATATATAAAAGCCAATAATAATTATAGCTAATGATTAAATTTATATTAAATAAAATGACAAAAAATAGTGTTAGATGGTCATTTAATTGGCATGATTGGTGTCCAAGTGAGAAAGACTTACTTTTAGCATCATCATGTATACAAAATGATGAAAAACAAAGATTAAAAAAATTTGTATTTCGTAAAGACGTTAAAGCATCACTTGCTGGTAGGCTTATGATGAGAAAATTTATCAATGAATATTCATCAATACCGTATGATGAAATTAAACTATCACGTGATGAAAATAATAGACCAATATTGATAAATAATATAAATATTCCAATTAATTTTAATGTATCACATCAAGGTAATTTTACAGTCATTGCTGGTGAAACAAATGACAAAAAAATTGGCATTGATATTATGAAACTTGAATACAGTGGTGGTAAAACTTTAACTGAATTTTTTCGTATTATGAAAAGTAATTTTTCAACAAATGAATGGATTGAAATTAATGGTAATAGTGGTACAACTGATGTTGAAAAAATATCAATGTTTTGTCGTCATTGGGCACTCAAAGAAAGTTATGTTAAAGCACTTGGTATTGGAATTGTTATTGATTTACAAAATTTAGATTTCCATACTAATTCAAAGCTTTGTGTTGACAGTGTTGTCAATGACACTGTTTTGTATTATCAAGGTGTCAAACAAAATTTCACATTTCAAGAAACAATGATTAATTCAGATCATTGTGTTGCTGTTGCTATAGAAAATATTGACACAACTGATTTATCAAATAATTTTCAATTTGAAGAATTAAATTATCATCAACTTGTGGAAAATGCTGTACCAGTGTCAAATGAAGATCAACAATTTTGTGATGATTATTTTGGAAAAATGGAAAAACCATCTCATATGAAATAAATTAAATTTTATAAAACAAATTGATAATAATTGTAAAGAAAATTATAAAATAATAATAAAAAAAAAAACATAAATATTAGTCAGTGGGTTTTATCTAATTAATTATTTATAAAAATTAGATTTTTTTTTCTTTTTTAATAAAAATATTTTAATGCTAGTTTTTTGTGTATGCCATTAGGTTTTTTTCTAAATTATAAATTAAATAATTCTTCGAGCAGATAAAATTTTAATTATTTTATTTTTTTTTGCACTTGAATATATTTTTTTACATTTGAAATATTAAGTTTGAGTTGTATGCATGTTGTGTGTGTTGTTATAAAATAGGCGAAAAAGCTTGGACAGCAAGTACCAATGACAAAAATCAGTACTTGATAATAGACCTGGGTCAAGTCATGAATATTTCAATGATTGCGACACAAGGTCGTGAAAATAATGGAGAATATGTTATGGAATATTCCATCAGCTATGGAACCAATAATCTTGATTATGTTGATTACAAAGAAGAAGAGGGCAACACAAAGGTAAACCAATTTATCTCAACAATGACAAACAAATATAACAAGAAAAATAATAAAAATATCTGGATTCATCACGTAACAACTAACAAAAAATTAATCATTTCAATAACAATGAAATTATTATATCAAATAATGCATGAAATTATTTATTGATAATTTTTTATAGCACAATTTGCCTGTTTTGCTTTTTTCTTATTTCCACTAAAATTCCTTGAGTTGTTGTTTTTGTTTTTCTACTTTTTTTCTATCTTTCTAACTTAACACTTGGACATGGGTATGGGCTTTTAGGTAAAAGTGCTTGGACACCTGATGATAATACTTACAATCAACATCTCACAATGGATTTGGGAATGAGACATGAAATTCGTAGTATTGCAACTCGTGGCAGAGCAAATACACAAGAATTTGTAACTGAATATATTGTTGATTACTCTGATGATGGACAAGCCTGGACAAGTTATGAAGGTCATGATGGTGTAGAAGAGGTACTAACACAATTAACAAAACAACGCAAAAAATTAAACAAAATCATGGAAAATATATTTTAATTTATTAATTTTCAATTTTACAAATGCAATAATTAATAAAAAAATAACAACTATTTTTTTTTAATTTTATTTTTCAAACAATTAAAAGACAATAATAAAATATTTCAGCTTTTAATGCACAAATAACAACAAAATAAATTAACAATAGCATGACAATAACTTTTTTTTTTATTTAATTTATAACAAAATCAAAACATTTTATTTTTTCGTTTCTCAAATAGTAGAATTGAAAATTTAATGTTTATTTTATTAACGTATTTTTTCGCAGATGTTCAAAGGTAATATAAATGCTGAAAAAATAAAACTGAATCGTTTTGATGTGCCTATAATAGCTCAATGGATAAGAATAAATCCGACACGCTGGCGAGACAGAATATCCATGAGGGTTGAACTTTATGGATGTAATTATGGTGAGAAAATTTTGTGAAATAAAATTTTAATATTTACCATCTGTAGCAATAAAAAGTTTATTTATTTAATTATTTATTGTATTTTATTTAGAATCTGATGTGATAAATTTTAATGGTACATCTCTTGTACGAATGGATCTTTTACGTGAACCAATTGAGACTTATCATCATTCAATACGTTTTCGTTTCAAGACAAATAATGCTGATGGTGTATTGATGTATTCACGTGGTACACAGGGTGATTTTATTGCTTTGCAATTACGTGATAATCGTATGTTGCTAAATATTGATCTTGGCTCAAAAACAACAACAAGTTTTTCTGTTGGTAGTTTACTCGATGACAATATGTGGCATGATGTATTAATATCAAGAAATCGTAAAGATATAAATTTTTCAGTTGATCGTGTACTTGTTAAGGGTAAAATAATTGGTGAATTCCATCGGTTAGATTTAAATCGTGCATTATATATTGGTGGTGTACCAAATATACAAGAAGGTCTCAAGGTAACACAAAATTTTACTGGTTGTATTGAAAACTTTTTTTTAAATCAAACAAGTTTATTTAAAAGTATGATTGATGCTGATGCAACTGGTGAAAATTTACAATATCATCGTGTTAATACAATATATGCATGTCCACAACCACAAATGATACCAGTTACATTTTTAACAACAAAAACTTATGCAACATTAAAAGCATACAATGAAGGTTCACCGACAATGAATGTATCACTTGCATTTCGTACATATGAAGAACGTGGATTAATTGTATATCATAAATTTACATCACTAACAAGTCAAGATTATATTAAATTATTTTTAGAAAATGGTAAAATAAAAATACAAATTAAAACAGATAATGAAAAAGCAGTGATTCTTGATAATTTTGATGAAAAATTTAATGATGGTAAATGGCATCAAATAATATTGACAGTATCAAAAAATAGTATAATATTGAATGTTGATAGTAGACCAATGCGTACAAAACGTCTACTAAGTATATCAACTGGTTCTGTATATTTAATTGGTGGTGGTATATTTGGTGAATCAAGTAATACTGGCTTTGTTGGTTGTATGAGAGCAATCAGAATTGAAGGTAATGAACGTTTTCCAACTGATTGGAAAGAGGAAGATTATTGTTGTAAAAATGAAATAGTATTTGATGCATGTCAAATGCTTGATAGATGTAATCCAAATCCATGTAAACATGATGGTATTTGTGGACAAAATTCATATGAATTTTATTGTGATTGTTCAAACACTGGTTACACTGGTGCTGTATGTCATACATCATTAAATTCATTGTCATGTGAAGCATATAAAAATATGAATCCCGTTAATCAACGTGCTGATATTAAAATTGATGTTGATGGTAGTGGTCCATTAGAACCATTTCCAGTAACATGTGAATTTTATGCTGATGGTAGAGTTATGACTGTTGTTAGACATAGCAATGAATTAGAAACACCAGTTGATGGTTTTGATGAACCTGGTAGTTTTATACAAGACATTTATTATGATGCTAATTTTGATCAAATTGAAGCTCTATTAAATAGATCAACAACATGTAGACAACGTATTAATTATAGATGTAAACATTCAAAGCTATTTAATACACCAGTTAATCAAATGGATTTATTTAGACCAAATTCATGGTGGATAAGTAGAAATAATCAAAAAATGGATTATTGGGGTGGTGCATTACCTGGTTCAAGAAAATGTGAATGTGGTGTACTTGGTAATTGTGCTGATCCAACAAAATGGTGTAATTGTGATTCTGATCTTGAGGGATGGCTTGAAGATGGTGGTGATATTACAGAAAAAGAATATTTACCAGTACGTCAATTACGTCTTGGTGATACTGGTACACCATTGGATGAAAAAGAAGGTAAATATACACTTGGCTCACTTATTTGTGAGGGTGATGATTTATTTAAGAATGTCGTTACATTTCGTGTATCTGATGCGACAATTAATTTACCAACATTTGATATGGGACACAGTGGTGATATTTATTTTGAATTTAAAACAACAATGCCTGATGCTGTTATTATTAATAGTAAAGGACCAACTGATTATATTAAAATATCAATAACAAGTGGTAATCAATTACAATTTCAATATCAAGCTGGTGATGGTCCATTAACTGTTAATTTACAAACATCATATATGCTTACTGATAATAATTGGCATTCAGTATCTGTTGAAAGAAATCGTAAACAAGCACGTGTTGTTCTTGATGGTGCATTAAAAAGTGAATTAAAAGAACCACCAGGTCCAGTACGTGCTTTACATTTAACATCTGATTTTGTTGTTGGTGCAACAACTAATTATCGTGATGGTTTTGTTGGTTGTATTAGAGCATTATTATTAAATGGTAAACAACAAGATTTAAGGGCTTATGCAAGACGTGGTATTTATGGTGTTAGTGAAAGCTGTATTGGTAAATGTGAAAGTAATCCATGTTTAAATAATGGTACTTGTCATGAAAAATATGATGGATATAGTTGTGATTGTAGATGGACAGCATTTAAAGGACCAATTTGTGCTGATGAAATTGGTGTTAATATGGGACAAAATTCAATGATTAAATATGATTTTAGTGGTAGTTGGAGATCAACAATATCAGAAAAAATACGTGTTGGTTTTACAACAACAAATCCACGTGGTTTTTTACTTGGTTTTTTTTCAAATGTATCTGGTGAATATTTAACAATAATGGTATCAAATAGTGGCTCATTACGTGTTGTATTTGATTTTGGTTTTGAAAGACAAGAAGTTATATTATCAATGAAACACTTTGGCTTGGGACAATATCATGATTTACGTTTTAGTAGAAAAAATTCTGGTGCAACAATGGTATTACAAGTTGATGATAATCAACCAAAAGAATTTGATTTTGATATTAAAGCATCAGCTGATGCACAATTTAATAATATACAATATATGTATATTGGAAAGAATGAAACAATGACTGAAGGTTTTGTTGGTTGTATATCAAGAGTTGAATTTGATGATATTTATCCATTGAAATTATTATTTCAACAAAATGGTCCTGGTAATGTTAGATCATTGGGTGCACCATTGACTGAAGATTTTTGTGGTGTTGAACCAGTAACACATCCACCAGATATACCAGAAACACGTCCACCAATTGACTTAGATGAAGATAAATTACGTGCAGCATACAATGAAACAGATACAGCATTATTAGGTGGTGTATTAGCTGTTATTATTATTGCATTAATTATTATGGCAATACTTATTGGACGTTATACATCAAGACACAAAGGTGAATATCTTACACAAGAAGACAAAGGAGCAGAAATGGCATTGGATCCTGATTCTGCCGTTGTTCATTCAACAACTGGTCATCAAGTTCAAAAGAAAAAAGAATGGTTTATTTAAATTTTGCCTAAATATATATTGGAGACATCATAACAGCAATGAATTTGGTCTCATTTGGCCAAAGGTATCTTCAATTTTATTTCATTCAATTAAGCCTAATTTATCATACTTATTATTATTATTATTATTATATAAATATTTTTTTTATTATTTTGATAATTTTTTTTTTAAGAATAATAGATTATTTAATAATCAAAAAAAAATAATAATTTAATTTATCAGTAATACCGATGACTCCAAAAAAAGAAAAAATCGTATGATGGAAATTTTTTATTTACAAATGATTTTTAAATTAATTAAAAAAATATTATCAATTTAATTTTTTTTTTTTAGATATTATATAAGGAAAAAGAATCTTTTTTTTTTTTTAAATTATAATCTCAGTATTAGAATGTAATTTTTTACCGTCCAAAAACAGCATTTTATTATTTTTTGCTTTCTTTTTTTAATTTTATTAATTTTATTTTTTAAGTAATGATTTATGTATTTTTTAAAAAATTATTTTTATTATTTTTTAATTTTTCAAATCCATCCTTTGAATCTCTGCCGTAATCAATTAAATTTATAAGCACTGCAAAAATAATCAATACAAATGTCAAAAAAAAAAAAAGACGAAAAGACGAAACAAAAAAAAAAATATTTGTATATAAATGAATTTTTTAATAATGGAAAATTTGTAATTTTATACAACTGCAAGTTTTCCAAGTGTCTCAATTAATAGAGCATTAATATGTTGGAGAATTTTCAATAAATAAACTTGTACAAAAAAAAAACAAAACAACTCTTATGCATTCCAAAAAACTGTATCTATATTTTTCCAATAATAATTATTATTACATAAAAAATTAAAGATCCTTTTTTTTCCTAAGCATTATCAAAAAGAAAAGCTTACAAATCGGTTACATAATTCATTACTTTCTCTCAAATCACAATGTATACATAACATGTTGTAATTATAACAACAAAAACGAGATATTGTTTATTTACACAGTCTTAGACAAATAAATCCTCTTTTATTTTATTGGCCAAAAGAAAAATAATAATTATTTTCCTAAAGTACTATTGTTGTGTGTGCAATGTCCACATCACAATTGACACAATGTAAAAAAATCTTCAACAAAATATTTTAAAACAATGATTGGATTATCTAATAAATAAGAAAAAACATGATTACCAAAAGATTTTGTAAATGAAATATCTAATTGGATTTGGGTATTGAAAGTTTATTACAATTTTGATTCAAATGATCATTGACAGTAAAATCATCATCAGAATCATTGTCACTCATTTGTCTTGGAGAAAGTCGACATCCACGTGCAAGATATGATCTGAGTTTTCCAGTACTTGCTAATATTAATCCCAAAAATGGTGGTGATGGTTTTAATGGTCTTGACAAATACTCTGGATGATACTGAGTTGCAACATAATATGAATGTCCTTCAAGTTCTAAAATTTCCATTCTTTGTCCCTCAGTATCTGTGCCAACAAATTTCAATCCAGAACTTTCAAGTTGTGATACAAATTCTGGATTAACTTCATATCTGTGACGATGTCTTTCTTCAATTTGATCAACATTACCATATAATTGTTTGATAACTGAATTATCAGGTTTAAATTTTGTAATACGTTTACCCAGTCTCATTGTACCACCAATATCACCACCATTATGTTCAGGCATTTCAATGATAAATTTATTTTTTTCATCAATATTAGAATCAATTTCTGAACTATTTGCTTCTTTAATTGCCAATACATTACGTGCATATTCAAGTACAGCAACTTGAAGACCAAGACAAATACCTAATAGTGGTTTATCATTCAATCTACACCATTTACATGCTTCAATCATTCCGTCAATGCCTCTTTTACCAAAACCACCTGGTACAATAACACCATCACTCTTACATAGTTGTTGCCATGCTTCATGATATAATACTGGATCTGATTGTAATGTTTTTTGTTCTAAATTTTCAGCTTCAATATATTTTAATTTAAGTTTATATCCAACTTCTGTTGATGCATGCTGAAGTGATTTTGTTACAGATGCATATGCATCTTCTAGCTGAGTATATTTTCCAACAAGTGCAATATTAACATCTTTACGTAATTGATCAATTCTTTCAGCAAGATCACGCCATTTACGCATAAAATGACGAGGACGTAGGGTAGCAATATTAAGCTGAAGTCTTTCATTTAAAAATTCAATAACACCTTGACTTTCCATCAACAATGGAACTCTATAAATTGATGATAAATCATGAATTGTTATAACTTGTTCAGTTGCAACATGACAAAAATTGGATATTTTTTCTTTAACTGTTTCACCAAATGGCTTTTCTGATCTACAAATTATTAAATCTGGTGAAAGACCCAATCCACGTAATACACGTACACTTTCTTGAGTTGGTTTTGTTTTGTGTTCACCAGTTGAACGTGGCTGAGGTACCAATGATACATGAGCACAACAAAAATTTTCTTTTTTAACACGAAATTGAAATTGACGAAATGCCTCAACAAAAGCCATTCCTTCTATGTCACCAATAGTTCCACCAAGCTCAATAACACAGACCTTTAAAAAGAAATATTAAAAACCATTATTTAAATTATAATTTTACTTTGATAGTAATAAATTAAATTACCTCTGGTATATCACCATCTTCAGTGACTGGACGATAAGCAATTTTTTCTACCCATTCTTGAATTTCATCAGTAATATGTGGAACAACTGAAAATTAAAAAGCAATTATAAAGACAAAGCTGCATTTGTTAATCATATCATTTGGATAATTTGCTTTTTTGTTTTTTTTTGTTTATTTACCTTGAACAGTTTTACCCAGATAGTGTCCTTTTCGTTCCTTGGTAATGACATTTTGATAAATTTTACCAGTTGTTATGTTGTTGTCTTTATGCAGAGTGACATCCAAGAAACGCTCATAATTGCCAAGATCAAGATCAACCTCACCACCATCATCAAGTACATAAACTTCACCTGAAAATTTGTTTTATATTTTTTTAAATACACTCTAACAATTAAAAATGTGCGCGCGAATTTAGATAAAACAAAATGGCTGTACCACATGGCATTGCATTGATTGAATTTTTTTATAAATTGGAGTAATAATTAAAAATATAAAAATTAATGTTATTGTTATTTACATACCATGCTCATAGGGTGAAAATGTACCAGCATCAATATTTATATATGGATCAATTTTAATTGATGTTACATGGATTCCACAATTTTTTAAAATTGTACCAAATGAACTTGCAATTACACCTTTACCAACACCACTGATAACACCACCAGTAACAAGTATATATTTCATGATGATATAATTTTTTTGTCTAAATTAATTATTTAATTTTTTAATCAATGATAATTTGTATATATTTTGTTGTTGATGTTAACTAGGCCAGACTCTCCAAGAGACTGGACCGTCTAGAAGCTACCAACAAGCCAAATCAGGTACCAATTTCCCTTTCTCATTATTTTCGGCTTCATTGAAATACGAGGATTGGTCAGTTTTGCCATGTACTTTTTTTTTTTCATGATAATACGTATTCAGACTTGCGCTATGATGATCTAAAAATGACGTCACAATAACTAACAATAACAACATTACCCTTGAATATCTTATTGATGTTAAAAACCAACTTTAATACCCTTCAATCCACCCCTTGTCAACCAACTTAAATCCCAGGTAATTAAAAATTTATCAAATTAAATTTTTATTATTTTTAGAATATTGATGATGATGATGATGATGATGATGGTGAATAATCAAATTACAACTTGATGATTATCAGAAGTCTAACCCAATTATATGACACGTGTTTGAAAGTTGATTATTATTTTCATTTTTTTTTTATTTCTTGTTGTTGCATAAGTTTTTTTTATAATTTTACATTTATTATCATTGATAATTTTTTTTTTTCCAATAGTTTTATCACTGTGTTAGCACAAGTTATATTATCTTGACACAAATAACATTGATATTGTTTTTAATTGTTGAAGGCTTTATTGTTGTAAACAAAAAATAAAAATATGTCAGAACAATTGACAGCTAAAATTGGACCATCAATATTAAATTCAGATTTATCATCACTTTATGAAGAATCACAAAAACTATTAGACAATGGAGCTGATTATTTACATCTGGATGTTATGGATGGACATTTTGTTCCAAATATAACATTTGGACATCCAGTTGTCAAGTGTTTGAGAAATAAAATTAAAAATGCATTTTTTGAAACTCATATGATGGTGTCAAAGCCAGAACAGGTCAGTATTTATTTGTTGTTTTTTTTTTTTCTCCAATAATTAACTGTAAAATGAATAATAAAATGAACCTTTGACATTTGGATTCAGTGGATAAATTCAATGGCTGATGCTGGAGTCGATCAATACACATTTCATGTAGAGCCAGTTGATTGTGTCCCACATGTTTGCAGAAAGGTCAAAGAGGCAGGCATGAAGGTATTTAAAATAATAATTGTTAATTAAATAAAAAAATCTAATTGTAATTTTAATAACAATTAAGGTTGGAGTTGCATTGAAACCAGGAACACCAGTTGATGTCGTAGTTGACTACATAGACATGGCTGATATGGTTTTAATTATGACAGTTGAGCCAGGTTTTGGTGGACAAAAATTTATGGATTCAATGATGGAGAAAGTCAGTTGGCTTAGAAATAATTATCCAAATTTAGATATTGAAGTTGATGGAGGTGTTGGTATCAATAACATTGATGTTTGTGCCAAGGTATTAGATAATTGACTCTGTAAATTAAATATATATTAATTTAATTATTTTTATTTTAGGCTGGAGCAAATATGATTGTGTCTGGAACAGCTGTAACTGGATCAAGTGAACCTGCCAAGGTTATTGCTACTCTTAAAAGTAGTGTCAATTGTTGTTTAGCTAAACATTAAATAAAACTCAACACAAATTTAATTATATTTTTAATAACAAAAAAAATGTAAAATTTATTTTTCTGATATTTATAAAAAAAAAAATATACAAATGTTTATGCAATTTTTTATCAGTTTGATTTATCATCATCGTCATCATCACCATCACTGGAATCTGAATTATAAACTCGTTTTTTATTATTAGTTTCATCTTGTAATTTATTATCAATAGAATTTTTTTGTTCTTGTTTTTTATCATTGTCTTTTGAATTACTATTACTGGATACACTTGGAAATTGTGAAGTTGGTAATGGTGGATAATTAGGATTAATTTTACTATCAAGTGCTTCAAGTGATATTAATAATGCCTCCTCAGTTCTGATAGTTTTTGAGCCTTGATTTGATCGTGTATTGAGATATTCATCAAATAACAATGATGGATCATCAACATTAAGTTTTGGATCATTTTCTAATGCAGCTTCAATACCATTTAATCCACCAAAAACAATAAGACCATGTGTATACTTGAGACTTTTTTCAGAAAGAGATTTAACAGATTTACCTTTGTCAGATGTACCAATTGATAAATCATAACCATTTTCATATGGACAACTTGAAAATACTTGTGATAAATTTGATGCAAGTCTAATAGTATAACCCCAGTATATACCACTTTCAAGTCTTGGAAGTTTTGTACTATTTTGTCCTGGTGGAATTTTAACAGTAACTCTCCAGCCTTTTTCAAGTGTTTTATCAACATGTACATCATTCAATAAACCAACATTAACTTGTGATCCATGACCACTTTTAATTGGTTTATTTACAACAACACCTTCACGATATAATGATTCATCTTCTTGCTTTAAATGATGTGGTGCTGCAAGTGGATTCATCAAACCAGCATACTGTAAATCATCATGTTTTGGGAAAAAGTATTTTCTCAAATATTGAGGACATTCAAGATACTGTAATATTCTAGCAAGTTGAAGACAACATCTACGTTGTTCACCATATACAACATCTTTTTTAATTTTTTTTTTTTCATCATCAGTAAAATCACCCTGATCATCAAATACAATTATTTCATCAATATTATAAATAACAGCTGCTCTTGCTATTTGACCAGCTAAATATGAACGTAATTCTGGTGATTGTGCATTATCCATTATTGAACCTGGTATTGCAATACTCATTGTTGATACTTTAAGTAAATTTTGTTTATTTGTTTCTTCAATTTTTTCATTATCAACAGCAACTTGTGCTTCTGCTATTTTAGCTTTTTTAATTAATCTTTCTTCAGACCATATTTTTTTTTGTTCTTTACGAATTTTGTTATGCTCTTTCCAACTTTTACCTGATGGTGCAAGAGATGCCATTGCTAATAATTTATTATTCTATTAATTTTATTAAAAATATTATATATTTTTTTAACAATATAACAACACAATTTATAACCTTAGAATTTTTTTTATAAACTCAAAAGCACATACACACACCAAGAATTATAGAAACATGCTTTAATAAATTATTATCATGATTATCATCATCACATATTTTTTTTTTATCATGATGATGATGA